>JANIJG010003906.1:0-26002 GCA_024611175.1 Megaceryle torquata | reverse complement strand
GGACCTCAAATTGGGTACAAAAAAAAGAGGGGGGGGGGGAAGAAAAAAAAAAAAAAAGGAAAAAAAATTAAAAAAAAAATAAAAAAAAAAATAAATTTAAAAAAAAAAAAAATCCCCAAATCTTCCGCCTGTTATCAAACAGTTTTCGGAGGGAAGGGGGCACCCCCTCCGTCCCGTCCCGTTCCCCCTCACCCCAGCGCCGCCGCCGCCCGGCATTGTTTTGGCTCCGCGTAGCCACCGAAGGAGGGGAATAAACACACCGCGGCGAGATACTCACGTGTCGGAAAAGTTGTTCCTTCTGCTTTCCTCCTTCTCGCACACTCCTCTCCGCTGCCTCCTTCAAGTTTTACAGATGTTGCGGGCCTCCTCGCCGCCGCCCCCTCTTCCCAGCGCTGCCCTCTGGATCAGAGCAGGGGAAAGGCTCTTTAGGGATAACTTCTACTTCAAACACCCTCCGCTAAACTTTCCCCCCTCCCTCCCCTTCCTTTAAGCGGTGGAGAGGGCTCCTCTCTCCTTTCTCCCCTTCCCTCCGCCGGTTTGGGACGGAGCTGGCTGCTGCCCGGGGCGCGGATACCCCGGGCCCGGCGGGAAGCGGGGCCGCCTGCCTGGGGGAGCGGCAGAGGGCGGAGGGCTGCGCCCCGGGGTGCGGGTCGGGCCGCGGCCTGGCGGGCTGCGACGCGCGCTCTCGGCATGACACCCCCGCTCCCCTCTTCCTCCTCCTCCTCCTCCTCCCCCCGCCATCCCCCCGGCCCGGCCCGGCCCGCCCCGGCGGCGGCCCGAAGGCGGCGACAGCCCGCCCACAGCCAGGAGGCAGAGCGGGGTGACGGCGGGCCCCCCCGGAGTGGCCCCCCTCTGCCTCGGGTCGTGCTTCCTCCCTCCCTCCTCCTCCTCCTCTCACCCTCCATCCTTCAGCTCAACCTACATCTGCAGTCTCGTTTCCCCCGCGCAGCGGTACGCTGGACCCCCCCCGCCCCGAGGGGTCAGGGCTTTCCCCACCCCAAAAAAAGTCAGGGTTTTGGAGGAAAACCTGCCCTCCGGGTGGGTTTTCTGAGTGTGCTGCGACTTCTCGGTTCAGTTTGCTCTGGCGCCGCGGGCTGACTTGATTGACTGATGGACTTCAAGGAAAGTTTCACCCAAGCCATGTGACACTGAAAAATCACGCGTTCGGGGGAAAAAACGCAAGTACTTGGGCGAGGGGAAGGGTGACAGCGGTGCCTTCGCCTGCCCCACCTGCCAGCCCTCCCAGGGCCCTCCCAGGCTCCTCCGGCCCTGCGGAACGGGGCTCCTGGCTGCATCCTCCTTGCCCCTCATCCCCATCTCTCCCACGCTGAGCAGGTCTCCCACAGCAAAGCACTCCACTGTTCATAAACACCAGCAACGAGGATGCCAAAACTTACTTGTGCCCGTATGTCCATCCTTCAGGAAGCGATACATCCTGACAAGAAACCTTGCCTTTTTCTAGTCTGGCAGATTGCTCCCCTGATAGTAAAAAAATCTGAGGAACCATAAATGAGTGTTATCACAAGTATTTGCCATCAAATCAAACAGCAGCCTGGCTTTCGAGAAAAGTGTATCTATTTAAGTTGCCATTGCAATGTCAAAAATTTCATGTGCACCTTTGTTCATAACCTGGCTTGCAAGAGAGCCAAGTAAAGATTTGTTACTGACGTAGAGGATTCAGCAAGGTACCTGATCTCAGGCTACCTTAAGCATTTGAGAAGTCCCACAAAAATGGGATGTTTGCGGATGGAAATGGAGGATTGGCATTTGAGGCTGTGCATTTCATAAAGCTTCCCTTAGTCTTGCCATTGAAAATGTTCATTTTATTACAAAACAAAGCTGCAGGTATTTGTGGTTTGAGGTGCTTTCGTTCATTATTTTTGAAACAAAGAACAGGCAATTTTATCTGACCTAAAGGCCACTTCATCCCAAATTTCCTCAGACTCACTGGTGTTTTGTTTGTTTGTTTGTTTTCTTGGAAATCTCCCCTGGCTGCAAAGAGGTAGCTTTGGAGATGGATGTCCCTGGCACAGTGAGACCAATCACACTGGCAATCCCAAGGACACTCACTTGTGTGCATACTTCACAGCACCAGGCCAGTACATCCCACTTTTCAGGGCAAACACAGTAGTCGGATGCTTTCCCAATGAGCGAGAGGCGTGCATCATTCAACTGGTCACACACGTGCCAGGGCTGGCAGATCCCCAATGCCTGACTCCCAGGCACTGAGGGGAGTTGAAGGCAAGCACTGATGGGAAGGATGGCAGCCTGTGACCTGGTGCCATGACTCCGTACCCAGCGATATTGCCCTGTACCAACAGGCAAATCTACCCCTGCTCAGCATGAGTAGCCCTTGGTTGCCTAACTGATACTGCCGACAGGCATAGCGCTGCGAGGGGAGTAGGCAAGTGTAACAGCAGGATCTGAACACAGATGTCCAGAGCTGATATTCTTCCACCTTTTTTTTCATCTTACATGACTTCCTTTTCCAGTCCCATTTTCCTAGGAAAATGTTAACTGTTTCATGATATTCTATAATGGTGATGTGGTGCTGCAGATGTTTTGGTTTAGATACATTTATATGTACCGGGGCTGGGGGAAGATGGTGTGTGTGTGTGTGTGTATAGAATGTTTAGGCAAACCTCTGGTCCCTTCAGAGATATATTTAGAGCTATATGATTCCTTCAGCCCAGAGTTCCCCTCTCTCTTTTTCTGCCTATTACCTGTTCCTTTGTATTTCTGCAATCATTTTTTTTCTTAAAGTTTTTTTTTATTCTCTTTGCATGATAAAAGCCCTTAAAAGTAACAGGGGAAATTAACCAACATACAAAATATTACTTTAAAAAAAGATACAAAATAATGAGGAAAATCCTGTTTGTGTAACCACTTACAATTCAGTATTGGTGATCTTAAGTTAC
Organism: Megaceryle torquata; assembly: GCA_024611175.1. Taxonomy (NCBI): domain Eukaryota; kingdom Metazoa; phylum Chordata; class Aves; order Coraciiformes; family Cerylidae; genus Megaceryle; species Megaceryle torquata. The sequence goes on along the minus strand of JANIJG010003906.1, from coordinate 23,084 downwards.
TACTTTTAACAATGGCTAGAAAAGCTGTTCAAAGAGGGGCATGAATTAAAGCTGAGGGTGGCCCTTCAAAACAGTATTCCTCTTAGACTTCTGAAAAAAAAACCAAACAAACAGCCTATTTCCTGAGAGTCTGGACATTTTGTCACATCATAAAACTATATTTCATCTTTCTTTTTTAGTTCTGATTCACACCAGCTCTGTTCAAGGCACATTTTTTTGATTTAAGATTTAAAAACCCAAACATTTCACCATGCTCAACTCATGTCAAAATTAAGACACAAGAAATTTTAAAAACTAAAGAGCAGATAGAATGTTTTGAGCTCTGCTTATGAAAAATAATAATAAAAGAAGACTCCTGATGCATTTGAGTAGTAAAAACCTTGAGAGAAGGGAAATGCAAAAAACACTGAGGTTTCTGCCTGTGCCTGCCTGAATGGTCAGGCCAAGCGGAAAATAAAAACCCAATGGCAAGTGGGTGACATTTGCCATTTGAAACATATTGTAAATGTTTCAGCACCTTGACAGTGAAGCACAAAACAGAAGCTTAGAGCATCCAAGACCCTTCAGCTAAACAAAATGAAAATGGTCAGCTCTGTTTAGGGAGGTACTTTTCTTAAAATCTTTCCTGTCTGCTTCAGAGGAATCATACTTGAAAGACACAAGAGTAAGACAAAAGCTATGTATTAATAAAATATAATGATTTTTCCATATATCTGGGTTGACCTCTGAGACTTGTCTACAATGTTTCCCTTCAAAGAGGGATCAGATTTTGCAGAAGATCTGTTGTCCAGTGCCAAAACCCATTTCTCTGACAAAAGATACCACGACCACAGATGCTTCCGCTGTAAATAGTATCATATACAATATATCTGTGTTTCTTGAGCCTACCTTATGTCCCCACTTCTTCTTGGCCTATGCCTTGAAAATTACAGGTCTCTAGGCTGTGTGCTTACATTCCCTTTTTGCTGCACCTGTTGTTAGAGGAAAGCACAATGAGAAAGAGTAGGTGGTCTGCTGACCATCAACTGCAATGCAAAAGACCTGATACTAAGTCACACTGAGAACTGGTCGTCTTACCACTCCCAGCTGCACCACCCTCCACTTCCTCTCCAGTCCTAGTGAATACTCCTCTGGAGGCATTCAAGGACCTTAACTGTTGCTGATTATCCGTCACCCACTGGCAGAAAAAGCTATCATGATAATTGTGTTTTTGTCAATAGGCAGGTACCTTACTGGAATAAATAGGCACATCTGCTGTGCTTTTCCTGGAGCAACTTCAGGTGGAGCACTAGAACACGGAGCACCAATTTCTGGTCATTTACACAATATCCATCACAGGAGAACTTGGCCAGTTTGTCTTGCTCCCACCTGTGCAACCCCCTTATTGCATGGCTGCCTAATACAGCAGAGAGGTCTCAAGAGGTAGCTGGTGGAAGAAAAAGAGAGGTATGAAGTGGTACCATGTCAAAATCCTCCAAGTCTGCAGAAGGAGCAGCTTGGGGTACAGAGAAAGGTGCATGGCCTGAAATGGGATGCATAACTGGTTGCGGGGGTGACCACATTTGGGAGGGATGTAAAGATCAGTGACCTTACTGCAGCACTAGAAGGGAACTGAGGTAGGGAAGGCAAATGGGATGGGGCCCAAGTAGGGAAAGTAATTAATCCGAATCTCTTAGTTTTCAAAGAAGTTATAAACTGATGTACTACTGCACACTAGTCTAGCTTAAGTCTTCAATGGAAGCCAAATTTCTTCTACTTCTCTGTGAGAAAAGCAGGATAGTACCTGCTATATTCCCAGAGGAAGACTGGGAAACAGACCGTTGAACTTCAATTAAAAAATATTGCAACAAATGTAATGATTTTTCTTGCAGTTTGCTTACAATTTTTTACCATTTTAGCCTAATGGCAGTATAACATAACCATGTCATGTTGTGGAACATACTTAGACTTACATGAATATTGCAGACCTGAGTTATTAGTCAGGAAGTTTACTTACTTGCTCACCATTCTTTGCATTTCATTTATCTTATAAGGTTAAACCGGTCCTATGAACTTCAGTATCAATTTCCCTTTCAGAACTTATTTTGCAGACACGTTTCAGTATCCAGCCTCACAGAGAAATTTTTGTTTTGCTTTAGATTCTTTCATTATTTGGATTTTTTTATCATTATTAGTTTCACTGGAAAAAGAAAAAAAAAGTGGAAAATTGTCACCAAATATCAAGATGTTTCCAAATAACAACCCTCATTCAAGAGTCTGAATTTCCTAAGGATGCTCACTGTAGCCCTTCACAAACTTTGACATACATCATTCTTTCTGGTGATCCTTAGCAAGGAACCTCCATGTCTTTCTACTTCTTCTACTAACACTGAGGACCTTGCTAGATTTGAGTGTAAGAAGGACTGATCCCTAGCGATCAGGATTGTCTTTCCTCTCTAGCAGATCATCTCTTATCAACTATCCTCTTTCTCTGAATGTCTCATCTAATTCATCTAGCTATTTATATCATATTTATCACTAGGTTTTTTGAATGCCTTACAATAAAATCAAATGGGTCAAGGCCCAGTGTTGGGGTTTTTTTTAAAATCCCCTTCCATCTGAAACAGATAAGGTGGGTTTTTTGGTTTTAGTTTTAAACTCTGCTATGATTACTGAAGGAAAACTAAGGTAAAGAGATGGATTTTACACATGGACAAAAAGAACATTAGTTTCTGCAGATATTTCTTTAGTTTTGGGCTGGCTACAGAGAAAGTCTGAGCTCTCAATCTCTTAAATATAGACCTATGTTCAGGGTACTTTTATTCTCTTTGACTTCAAATGTACAGTTACATTAAAAAAATTATTATGAACATAATTTTCATAAGAAGAATGTTTTATTCTTCCAAGAAAATTAAATTGCTGCTGTTTTGTGTGAGATATTTTGGTACATGACCATAAACAACACACTGAACAAACAAGCAGAGTGAGTTTCATTTGCTATTTAAAAGCACACCATACATGTTAATTGTCAGGCAGAGAGCATATAGAGAAAAACACGGTCTCTCTAATAGGCTACATTCAATAAAGACACCGAAATCATAACTTTCCACACAGAACAAGCATAAATAATCTGTTTATCTCCTTTTTGCCATGCTATAATAAGAAATGAAATTGCTAACGGTGCTGATATTTAGGTTGTTATAATTAGATAGATCATCATTAACATCCTCTTTAAATGATCTGGGATACTTTCAACCTCTCTCTAAGGGATTGTCTCAGCTTCTCTCCCAGCTGAGCTGTCAAACTACATGTGAAAGGATTTAGCAGTATTTTGCAGGGTGTAGTCAGAAACTCTACTCAAGGAGATGGAGTTTATAGAGACTCTTCTGGCAGAATTTAAACCAATTCCTTGAATGAAATAATCTGTATCAGAAAAAACCCACAGTTTTTCCTAGCATATCCAATCCTACTTTAACACTGCCTAGTATAGTTGTGTCAGTCATGGGTGGGAAATATCACATATATAAAGGATCCATCAAAATGTCCTTTTTTTTCCTCGGTTGAATTGGAAATACACATTCCGAGGTGAAACATTCAGACGCTCCCCTAAGAAATGACTAGGTTTTTTTCCTTAAGCCGTAAATCTACTAGCCAACATTTTGAAGTTAAAGCACTCTCTGACACCATGGAAAGCTTGCAGTCGTCAAACTTTTCCTCAGCCTCTTAAATAACTATTTCAGTAACTGGTGGGTGCCCATTGTCATAGTTCAAATGCACATACAAGGGCTTTGTTTGCTTTTTCTAACAGCAGCAGGAAAAAACAGGTACACAGCACCTTGGCCTTACACATCCATAGGGAGACTGCTTAGTGAGCGTTTGTCAGTACCTGTTTCATAAAGTGTTAATACTTTACTACTACACCACTAGCAGAGGATTCACAGTTAAGGTTGTTTGTCCTGAGTGACAATAATGTTTGGTAAATCAGGTAGCGTTCCATGGGCATTAAGGAGCCCCTGAGAACTGCTGGTTTATCCTCTCAGCTACCTGTGTGCAAGCTCCAAAATAGTCAGAAATCCAGCCAGTTTACTTGCCTTAATCTGTCCTTGGTGGACATTAGTCCCTACAGAAAGATACAGTGCAGCATATTTGGTGATATCTAGACAGGAGACATTTGATATTAGTGAATCCAAAGCATTCATTTCTCATCCACTGAGACCTTGTGATCAATCTCTCTCTCAGTCTCACATCTACCTGTCTATACGCCAGTATAGTCTCATTGTGAATGGGACACTGAGCTGTGCATTGATCAAATAAAACACACATACTGCACCAGATGATACTTTGAAGAGACTGTTAGTGACTTTGCTGCCACACTTACCCCAGGCATCATTCCCCATATCAGGCTACAGTTCAGCAAGACACTAAATATCACTTTATAGCTTCTAATAGTGGATCAAAAATGCCACACCACTTCAGTCTAAAGCTGTTCTGTTGGTAGAAAGTCAAGACATCAGAAAATAATAACAAGCTTGAACAGTCAGAATTTATACCAGATGAGGTATTTTCTGTTCCCCTGCAGCCAGCATAAAACCAACACAAGGTCTGTCTGGTGAATTCAGCAGAAGGGTGGTCAGGCACTCATGGCAGATGAAGTTACTGCTGGTGTGTGACTCAGCAGCATGGACAGCTCTAATGAATGACAGGACAACTGTACCACATACACACACATGTACAAACAGCTATACAAATATATGCTGGATAGCCTTTCATTTGCCCTATTTTTCCTTGCATGCCATTTAAGTCAGACTATTTAGAGTTTTCTCTCTTCCTCTTCTGTAATGAAGAACATTCCCAAGAGCCTGGGAGGAACTGATGAGGAGGAGCCTTGCACTGTTTCACAAGGGAGTAACCTGAACTACACCTCTCTGTTCCCCAGGTTGGAGGTTTAGGTGATGCCTCTTTGGGAGACAAGAAGAAATCTACAGCTTAAGTTCATGCACTGTTGTTCAAAGGGAAGCAAAGACCTGACACTTCAGAAACAAGATGTACACTGATGTGTCCTTTTACTAGCACTTAATTCTACTAAGTACCTTTAGCAAAACAAGCCAACCAAACATGAGATCCCAGGATCACAACTGGTCTTACAACATGTCCCCATTTTTTGAAAATATCGTCATATTTAATTCTTTGCTACTACTTTTTAAATTTCTCAGTCACAAAAATGAGAAAGATAAAATATAGTAGAGTTCCATCCATCCAGGATTGAGGTCCTGGACTGAAAGACTAAACAGATAGTTCTCAAAATTACATCTAGTTAGTTACACAAAGTGGAAGTCTGGAGAGTAGCCCCATGGATCAAAACCAGCCGTTACCAGCACCAATCTGTCTGTAATCCCTACTGCTCGCAGTCTGAAGTCAAATACAATGCCAGGTGGTAGCTAACAGTAACTGAACTTTCTGTCTCTTTTCAATGTCCTTCATCAACCCAGGGCAGTCAGGAACCTGCAAGTCTTAAGTGAAAGCAGATGTCACATTTTTACCATTCATGTCAAATATGAATCTTGCCTCCCAATCAAGACTCCCAGGTTTCATTGAAGTCAGTGGAATTTTTGCCATAGGCTTTGATGGACACGGGGGATGTAATTTCAACAGTAAATTCTGTTGAATTTACTGGAGTTACCCACAGAGTTACATTAAATGGTATTTTTTTTGTATGTTTGCAGGATTTCATCCTAAGGAAACTATTTGGAAAAAAAAAAAGAAGAGCATTTTCTTTATGAAATTATGATACTTTGTCAACATGTCTCAAATTTGTCAACAGCTGTTGGGAATATCTAAAAAATACTTCACAAATTGGAAGAGCTGCATGTTATCTTGCCTGAATCTAAAAGGTTTCAGTCCTGCAGTGCTCAAGCAAACAAAAAGTCTGTGAAATCTTACTTGAATAAACACACTGCAGGCTGGTGCTAACTTGTTATTGGTACTAACACAGGCCAGCAATTGGCCAACCAAGAAAACACCAGACAAGGAAAACAATGTGAGAGGTGCTATAATATATAGTCCTACATTTCGAGCCAGTGAGACAAAACCAAACACAAGTTTGGAAAAAAAAAAAAAAGTCACCAGTTTTTGGGCAGGGAATGTCACTTCCCAATCCATACATTTATCCAGCACAGTAAGACCAATGCTCCATCAAAGACACTAGAACATTTTACAATGGAGGCCAACCATGGTTTTATGATTATCGTCATCAGTTCAAGTAACCACCACAAATAGCTACCGAGAAAAAACAAGCTTGTAGAATATCTCAAAGTGAAAAAAGAAGCTGTTATAATTAAGGAAAACTAGAAAAAAAATCGCAAGCCACAAAGAATCAATCATTCTAGGTATTCAATTTACATGCATTTAGGGTGAAGCACAATCCAAATAACAATGCCAAATACCATAAATGTGCATCTATCCTATGTTCTTTGTAAGCTTTTAACTTTTCCCTTTCCAAAAGGATAGCCAGGGTGCAGATGGATGAGTCCTTGCTCTGTTCTTTGACTTATTATTATACCCTCTCAGTTTTATTCTGCCTTTGATTTTGTTTTCCTTTGTTGGTTTAGGTTTGTTCTGGGTTTTTGTTTTGTGGTTTGTGTTGGTTTTGTTTTTGTTTTGGTTTTTTTTGGGGGGGGGGGGTTTGTTGTTGTTTTGTTTGTTTGGGGTTTTTTTAGCTTGTTGAACTATTAACCTATCAGCTTCTTCTTACCTTTCAAAACATTAGTTAATAGGAGCACAAAGAAGATCTAAACCATTTTCATTTGTATACAGCTCTCTGACTATATTGTGTGAACGATACACGTGGTGGTACCACACTACAGAATCAAAATAGAGACATCATATTGTTTAAAACCGGTGAATGTGGTTCTCATATGTCTTGAGATGTTCTTAAAAAAGATTATTAAAATACAATTGAAATACTGCTGAAATCTCCTCAAGTTCCTTTTGGTTATTCAGTTAGTGAAGAATATGCTATAAAAATTGAAACTGTGATAGACTTACAAGTTCTGCTTTGCAACTGCAAAGGCAAGGAAAGCACAGTGAAAGCAGAATGATAGCTGATGCTTGCATGATTCTGGGATCTAGAATTTTGAGAGAGAGAGAGAGAGGGAGAGAAATAAGTACTCACAAAAACCCCCATGACACAGTGGGATACCCGAGCTAAGAATTGGAAATCTGAGGACACTGCATGAAGGAATTAAAACAAGGCTAACAGGAATCAAGGGAATGTACTTTTTATTTTCCTAAGCAGATAAAACAGAGGAAATTCATAAGCAGAAGACAGTAATATGATCAAAAGATGACAGAGAGCTCTACTCATCCTTCACCATATACAACTTCATTACTACTCCTGCCATGGCCCAGACTCTGATAAGATCAGCTAATGGATGGAAAACATGAAAGTAAAGGAACAAGATAGAAATGATGGTGGTGAGCAGATGAGAGCTTTATGGAGAACTTGCAGCCATGATACTGTCTCCTTCATCTAAATGTATATAAAACCATATATTTGGTCAGTGCACTCCACTGTTCACAACAGCTTATTCCTCACTCACACTTGTGAGCAGACATCATGTCAACTCCACTGTAATAAGCTAAAAGCTCATTCTCCAGTTTAAACTTTTCATCTGGATATCCTTGACAGTCCTTGTGTTGCAATTCACCCCTCCTAAAACAGATGACTAAGACAGGGCAGTTGTATCAGTCTCTGGAAATGCAGGGCTGATTAATCTTGTCAATTGTAAGGAAGTAACAGGAGGAGGTTAGGCACAGGCATCCGGCTGCCCCAGCACTGCCTGGTGAGACACATCCCACCTGGGCTCTGACCTTCTAGCTCCCTGAGCAGTGCTTTCTTCCATCTGTGGTTCCTTCCTGGCAGCCAGTGACCTCGCCTCTGACTTCTGCATTGCCTTCTTCACCTTTGCCTGATACAAGCGCCCCATACAATATTTCTATGCTAATAACATAGAAAGAGCCTTGCTCATGAAGCCTCCTCAACATTACTGCAAACAAATTGAGCCTGTCCTTTGTCCTCCATACTGTCTTCCCAAAGCATCCCAAAGATGACGAGATTCCTCAGCTTACTGTGGCTTAAAAACATGCCTAATACTTTGAGGTGATAACCACAATAACAACATCATTCCTCAGACACAGTGGAGCCGACCAGAGCGAACCTTGTTTGTATAGGGAACTGGAGTAAAGCAACACTGAGAAACAATCTTTACTGTCTTCTGTTCCAACCACAAAGCTGCGAGCTTCTACCTGCCATCACCATACAGGGAAAAGCAGCACAAACAATTAAAAACAAACAGAAATCCTCCAACCATCAAGGTAGACCTCCAAAGTCTGTGTGCAGTAAGACAAGGAACAGCTCTGTGGAGCTATGAAAATGTACAACTCATGAGCAGTATGGAGGACAAATCATTCTGAGGTGGACCAGAGAAAAGCCTAATTTGTAGTTAGGCCCCTCAAATCCCATTTAGCAGGCTAAAGTGTGACTAATTTCTTCTATCACGTTGGGTTATGTAAAAGTTTCTGCTGAAACCTCATCTAGGAGTAGTCTAATATCACTATAACAAACCATTAAAAGCTCCTTCTTCCAGAGCTCAGCCTACACAACAAGCTTACAGACAGCAAGCAATCTGCCTTTGGTGTATGATCTTAGATGGAACTGTGTCAGTCCTTATGTCTATTCATAAAGAACCAGAAGCAATGGCCAGAGAACACACGCTTTATTGAAAAATTCTTGGATCATACATAAATCCTTTCTGCATTGATTTTCTTTCTATACCACACAAAGAGCAGTGTATCTTTGCGGTCTCACCCAGGCAATTTCCACAGAACAGTGAGAAAATGTGATGGCTTCAGAGTCACAGTATATACATTTATACATACTATTCCAGTAAGCTTTTTATAAGCCCAGGTATCAAACTGTGATTGATTGGTGTGTTCTGCTCCTTCTGCCTGAGCTAAGGTCAGTGGGCCATATTCTGCAGTACTTATCCAGTTGCCTCTTATATTTTTTACTGCCTGAGTCTGGGAGACATCAGTGAGAAAACTGCCTTCAGCAAGAACAGCTGAATAAAAACTTCAAAAACTGGTCCTGTATTTGGTCTGCTATCTTTTGAAAAACCTGTTGAGACTTGTGGTAACAAAATGAGGCTTCACCTTCTCCAGATCCTGAGTTTTGAACAGCACAGACGGAAACACAAAGCCAAATCAGCAGCAACTCTTTCCACCACCCAGATAGCAAAAAACCCACCCCAAATAGCAGCCTATTCTGCGGGGGACAAGGACTCCTTGCCTCTTCCCAAGCACGTACAGAGAGGAACAGTGCAATATAGCCAGCGGGCAGCAAATGTGAGCCCCTCAGAGCTGGAAGAAGCTCAGGGACTTACAGAGATACCTTCCTCCCCAGGGCTCTGCTGGAGGTTCCTCTCCTACAGGGAGGGAGTGTCAACAGGAATGCTGCTCCTGATGCTGAGCAGCTGCTTGGCAGAGGATAAGAGCCATCCTTCCAGGTGGACCAGTCTCAGGAGATTCTGGGGCTTTATAAATGGAAGGCAATGCCGGCCCCATGCTCAGAGTAGGGCAGCCCAGCTGCAAGCATTTTGAGTTGGCTTCCAAATTTGCCTGAGACGGGGCCTTGTGGAGTTGAGTGAGGCAGTGGTGAGTCTGCAGGTGATAAAGGCATGAGTCACAGGAATGAGGTCTGCTATGGAGAAAAGGCAACCAGAGAGGAAATGTGTAAAAAATGTTCTTCTCAGTTAGTCTTGGATTGCAGTTATCCATCAAGAAATGGAAAGCTAACCAGAACTGGGAACATGAGTAATAACCAGCAGGTACACACCCTTATAAAGGGGCAGATATTATCCCTGCCATAACTCCTGATTGTTTTCCCCGTGTTATTAAATGGCGACGCGCTCTTATCTGGATGGCACCGCAGCCAGCTGGCCCTCCCCCATGCCCCAACCTCGCATGCCAGGGGAGACAATCAGCCCTTCTAACCAAATTACTAAAAACAAAAACAGAGCTTTATTTTATCAGCAAACCCAAGGACACACAGCAAACCCACACGTCCTCATTACCTGACCGATCTACACATAAAACAACCTGCTCCCCAAAGTGGGTCTGGCAGCTCCAAAAGTGAAGGAGAAACCCTCTCAAGTTTAGGGTCAGACAAATAAAGGTCCTCATGGTCCTGCCCACAAAGAAGCTTGTGGGGAGGTGAAGGGCACATGTGGGGAGTGCTCTGCCTTCAGCAGCTTCCCTTGCACTTATTTCCAGGTCAGTTGCGAAGATGCTTCTACTCAAACTCCATTTCATGGGCTGAGAACCCCGCTCCTGCTATATTCCTATATAGGGAATGATGCCTCTTCTGGTTTGCTTTTCTTTTCTTTTTTTTTTTTTCTTTGCAGAACATCAAAGGTGCCCAAACATGTTGTGGCTTGTACAGCAGACCCATAGTGATTTTCATCATCCTGGACAAAATATCTTAAACAATAATGATTAAGGAATGATGAAGGGACTGGAACATCTCTCTTATGAGGAAAGGCTGAGAGACCTGAGGCTGTTTAGCCTGGAAAAGAGAAGACTGAGAGGGAATCTTATTAACGTTTACAAACATCTGAAGGGTGGGTGTCAGGTAGAAGGGGCCAGTCTCTTCTGTGGTGTCCTGTGACAGGACAAGAGGTAATGGTCAGAAGCTGAAACACAGGAAGTCCCACCTCAACATGAGGAAAAATTTCTTTACTGTGAGGGTAACAGAGCCTGGAACAGGCTGCCCAGGGAGGTGGTGGACTCTCTAGAGACTTTCAAAACCCACCTGGATCTGTTCCTGTGTGGCCTACACCAAGTATTCCTGCGCTGGCAGGGGATTGGACTTCATTATCTCCAGAGGTCCCTTTCAACCCCTACCATTCTATGATTCTAATGTTTTCCTGATAAAGGATGTAGCATTATGGGATTCATACAACAAAATCTCAATCTTTGTTACTGCTGGAGTTATTTTTTTAGGGTACAACTGAGACCTGAGTACCACCCTGCTAAACACAATACTCATGAAGCTGAAGCTTATACAATTTAGTCTATTTCAATGCCAATGTTACTTTGCCTCACCTTTGAAAAAGCTGAGGATTTCACAATTTGTTTCTCTTAACTAAAAGAAAAAAAAAATCTACCAAGGAAACCCTGATCACAGTGAATGGGTTGCCAATAAAAATAAAATAAATATGTATTTCTCTGAACTAACATTATCTTTCCCCACAATACTGACCTCTGAGAGACAAGGACTGCTTTGAAAGCATCATCTCCCTCATGCTATTTAAAAAAGGGGATGGGGAAAAGCTTTTCAAACAGTGTCAGGCTGGACATGGTCAATCTTTCATCATATTTCAAATGGATTGCCTTTGAAATGCAGGTAGAGTAAACCACCTGACTGACATCCACCTTCTCACATCAATTGCTAAGGTTTTTCTTATCATATAGAAATGTTACATCTGTTATTGAGGATTCGGAGATATAAGGACTCACATTTGCACGCACAGATACACAGTATTTTTAGTGCAATACTAGGAAGATTCCAGCTATTTGTGTCTAGGCCAGAATCCAAATTTGGGAAGGGCAGAAGTGCCTAAAAAGTTAAAATTTTCAAAGACAGAATATTTAGGGAAAGAAAGCTTGTTAATTTTAGTGCAAGGTGAATATTTAATACCCAAGCTAACTTTGAGAATGTTTGCCTTAATCTCTTTGTAAGTTCCTGTATCTCCTTTCTCATCTGACTGGAAAAGCCTAAACTCTCCTTTACAGGGCTCAGAACTTTTCCTTACCGTCACTGTCTTACTGCATACAAACCAGGAGAACCTCAGTATAAATACACTGCTCTCACTTTCCAACATGAGTGACATAAAAAAAGAAGAAAGTTTTTAATTCTCTAAAGTGTTGGTGTTGGAAAAGTATTCTTTGAAAACAAGTACGCTTGGTTTTCATCATGCTAGAGCACACTCAGAGCAATTCTGCTGAACTCATTGAAATTATCTCCCTGTAAATCTGGTTTCAGTGACTCAGACTTGAACTAAAACTTGGTCACTGTCAAGCCAATGATTTTCATGAGTAAACTTATAGGGCCAGACTCAATCAATTTCGATGTCATTGCATCTTCTCTCATTAGCAGTACATTTGGCTCAGAATCATTTCAAGTGGTGTATTACCCAGACAGTAGATCAATAAACAACACGGATAAACGAACAAGTATCTTCTTGAGAAGTGTGTGAGCATTTCTACAGAGGAAGGATTATGACCGTTAGGATGTTCTTTAAACTGTAAACACATAATTATCCAGATGTTTAATTCCCCTTTCAGACTGCATAATAATAAATACAAATAAACATTTTTTAAAACTCCGGTTAACATTCTTCAGAGCAACTTCTCAAACTATTGTGTTTTTCAAGGCAAGGAAATTCTATTTGCTTTCCTGCTTCTTCATTAACAAACACTTTATATTTTATGGTCAAATGATCCTCAAAGCTCAGTGTCCTCACATCCCACAGGAGACAGGGAGAACCTTGGAGGTCTGGTGACCAAGCTGGCCACTTATTTAGCATCCTCAGCTGTTGCAGATGCAGCCAACTTTTATACAGTTAAGTCAAGGGATAGTTTAGGTTGCACACAATCAGACAGAATGCAGTGACACAATTTGTCCGAGTCATTCTTCTTACATCTTTACAAGAGATCTTTTGAAAAGGTTTTTGCTTATTTTTGAATATTTTAGTAGGCATAATGCAATACTGCCCAAAATACCCACACAGGGCATTCAGAAATCTGCTCACTGTTTATAGGAAATTCGCTTCCATTAAGCAACTGATCTTTGTCAGTCCCATGAGTGCTGACCATAAACAAGTTCACTGTATCTGTTTACACTGCCTATCTCTTTCCTTCCTCCTCCAATCTGCAGCACCACTGATATACCTGGAGCTTCTGAATCCATTTATTTTCCACCCTCTGGCTACTTACTGCCCTGGCAGCCTTTGTCCCATCACTTACAGTGGGAAAAGATCTTAAAACCTTGTAGGGACTAACAGGGCTGCTGGGTCCGGGCAGCGCCAAGCACAGAGTGACTGGCAATGGGAGGGATTCTTTAGGCAGTGAAGGAAGGTGGTGGAGGAAGGAGGGAAGGCATAGAAGTGGAACAGAGTTGGATATCTGACCAGAAAACGCAAGAAGGTTAGAAATACATTAGTCCATGACTGGCCAATTTAATGAGTTAGTTACAGCAGCAGGATAAATTTGGGATGAAGGAGGTCAGTAATATGTGAAGACCAGGAGGACTTAAGACTTAATATTAAACAAAAACAAGCAAACAAAGAAAAAAAAACCCACAAACAAAACAAACCAGAAAAGCAAATGCAGTGGGAAAGGAATGCAAATTCTTTGTCTCATTTATTTTGTCTTTGGGTCTTTTTTTTTGTGATTTTTTTTTTCCAGTAAGACCTGTGAGGAATTTGCTCTGCCAGGGACACTTCACTCTGCTACTCCACTCTGGTTGCACTGGTCCCATTTCCAGCTACAGCCTGACTTGGGGACATTGCTGAACCGACGGGAAAAGCTTTGCTGGGGGTATGGTCAGGACTGCAAACAGTGATGACCCAGGCAATTAAAATGCAGAGAAGAAGCATGTGTTTTCTACAAGCTGGAACCACTTTCCTGAGTGTTCTGACACAAAACAACTTGGTGCCACATGAAGAGGCTGCTGTGGCATCCAGCTGCTACAAACACTTTGAAAGAACCCGTTTGTTTGGACATGTAAGAGTTTAAACATCTTTTTTTGTAACTTCTAAGGTTCTAGTTACAGCTTTTCAGAAGGAAAACATACTGACTTTTGCATTTCTGTAAATGCTACTATTTCAAATTTCAGGAACTCTCACTTTTAATATTTTTCTTTGGCTATTTTAGGCTTTTTTTCTTTTCCCCTACATGTTTGGAGAGTTTCCAAAGAAATTAATTAAACTTGAAGGACATGATATTTGTTTCTTGTTTCAACCTCTTTCCCAGATTCCTGCTATTGGGCGTTGCCCTCAATTAACAGCATTTTTGCTTGAAATCACATACTTAATGATCCCTATGTTTTCACTCTTTTGTTTGTTTTAGGTTTTTCCTATTTCCTTCTTCTGTTTCTTTCTTGTTTTGTTTTGTTGTTGTTGTTAAAAAATGCAAGTTTATTTATTTGCAAAGACTATATTGTTTATCCAAGTGAATAGTATCTTAAAGTGGAAAAAGAAAAGCCAGGCCAATTTCACTGCTTCTTTACTGTCTCAGCTTAATAGCTCTGTGGTTTCTATTTTTTTTTTTTTTTTGTTCTTTTTGTGTGTTTCTAATTCCAGCTGTGCAACACACATCAAACCAGTCTGTGGTTATACTTCTTCGTAAGCTATGCTACTTAACATTTCATTTAAAAAACAATTAGTCTTTCTTCCCCCCAAGAAAACAAAATGAAAATACAATAATACTCTTTCGGTTATATCCACAGATACTGGATAATTGATTTCCGCTGTACATTACAAAAGCATTTTTTCTGTTTTGTTTGCAACACCAGATCTTTTTAATTGAATTAATGTTTCAAAAGGTAAACTGATTCAATTAGGATAACTTTTCAATGGAAATAGTGAGATGCAAAAGAAAGCATTTTGCAAAAAGTTAAAGGATCTTGTGTGACTTCCTCATGAGAAGAAAGCAGGTCACTTTAAATCATGTGAGTTTCATCAATAAAAGGAGAACGGGGCCTAGTGGAATCACTTTGGAGCTGAGCTGCTTGCAAAAATATTTTATTTCCCACAGTAATTTTAAGAAACTTTTTTTTTTCTTTTTTTATATATAAAGGCACTTTTTCCCCTCTCATAACGAGCCCCATTTTGTCAAAAACAACAAACAAAACATTTTTCTAAACCATATCTGATGAACTGTTTAGGAGTGCAAAATCAGGAGGAATACTTGCAATAGAGAATTGATGTGACTGAAGTATAAAACGTTTAGGGCTGCATTATGTCTTGAACAGAAAATAGTGTTATGCCACTTTCCTAAGAAGTTTCATTCCTTGTGGCCTCCTTTGTTGTAGGTGAACAATAGCACGCTGCCAATATGCCCAGTAACCATCTGAGACAGACAGCACCTATGTGAGGTGACCTACTGTGGCCAGTAACTGGGCAGTAAAGTCAGCGCTCCTCTCACATCCCTTCTTCACCCCCCTGCTCTGCAGATGCACCAGGAACAGGACTTCTCTTTTTCAGTCTGAGGATGAGCAGTGACTTCACTGGATGAGCATGAGGAGAAGCAGCCAGCTCAGGCAGTGGAAGCTGAAGACTCTGACGTCTGAAAGAGCCCTGGACTAACACCTAACAACTTTAAAGCCCCCACCCACTTTAACAGTTTACGAGATCAGCAACACTGTTCTCCATGACCCAAAAATCATCTTCTCTTTGCTCATTAGGAGCGAGATAATGTTATCCTGAAACCAGAGAGAAACAACAGTTCTACCTGACAAGTTCAAAACCAGTCACTTTTTAAGTACAGGCTTATACAGTCCCTACTGGAGCCCCAAAACCCAGGAAAATCTGTTCTTTGGGTCATATGCCATTTATCTTCATGCATGGGAGCCCACTGATACCGGTTTGTGGGATGGACATACAAAACAAAACCAGTGTCTAGCCCCTTTCATGCTTCACTTCTCCAGTGGACATCTTTCAACCTGAAGCTGTAAAAGGCTTACAATGCAGGCCCTGCCTGTCTCATGATTCATATCCACGCCTCCCACTGATACCACTGAGGAGGGGCATGTAGGAAGTGCAATATCTGCTGCCTGTTCTCACGAATGGAGGTTATAACATCTCCTTCAAAAAATAATTTTCTTGAATGACATCTGCCTTTGGTGAAGATAACCTGAGTCAGCTAAAAGAGGATGGGGAAATGACCTCCTGCTTTCACTCTGAAGTGAGTAGGTAATCATTTGTCTTTCCTATAAAGCACAAATCATATTCCTTTTACATTTAGATAAGGGAAATGGAATACATCCTGCAAAAAACACTAGCCATCCTCCAGCAGACCACAGAAGTCAGACAGATGTCAGCACTGAAGGAGGTTCACTTAGGTAAACTTGGGAAAACTACTAAAAAGAGCTTTTCCCAAATTTAACTGCTCCCACCCCCAAGTTGTGCAATGAAGAATTACAAAGTCTCTGAGAAAACGAGCTAGCAGACGCTCAGAAATGCTTATGTAGCGAAACCTAAAGGCCTGGGTTTTACAGGGTGGTCAGCCAAAGAGACTTTTTGATGATGATGTAATATTTGTAACTTGATAATCTGCTTGGGAAATGTGATGAAGAAGGAGTTCCTGGAACTATTTTAAACTGCCTTGGAGCCTGCATGTGTGTCTGCAGCTGAACAGTTAAAATAAATCCACGTTAGAAAAACACTGATGTCTTAGTTAGTTGAGCTCAATGGATAATACACAGCCCATCTCTCTTCTCCAGCTCAGCAGTTTGGCTAACAGGCCAGACAGCATTGTTGACAATACAAATTACTGACTAATTCCTTTCACATACCTTGATAAGGAGGTAAGATAAAACCAGACATGCTACAGGTGTTTACACTGGTGTGACACCTTGGTATCCCCGACTGTACCATGTCCTACTCTCTGCTCACCTGCCAATGACTGTGAAGACATTAGGATTTAGAACTTGTTGGCTGAAGGTACCAGGAACAGGAGGGAAGGTTGACCACTCCTCAAGTTCAGTAATACTGCTCAGACTACGAAACAGTGAAAGGTGAATTACTGTTTTGTCCTGGTGAGGTTGGGTCATGGTGGTGAAGGAGTATGAGCTGGACAGGTACAGGGAAAGGAACAAAGCAAAACAAAAGACTTTCCTCCCTGAGTCAGGAAAATGGGGACTCTTCCTGCTCCCAGCCCTGTCAAGACACAATGGATCCAAATGGAAAACCTGTAATTCATCCTTGGGGCAGGAAGCAAGATTCACTTCTCCCGTGTTAAGTCAAGTACACTCCACAAACCCCTTTGCTATCTCAATCCTGCAAATTGATAATCAGACTCAAGGGTACCATATTTACAATTTGGTATTGCAAAAAAAAAATTTACCATTGGCACCTTAACAAATTAGACAAGTACACAGTCATGATCCTCCCCGCCCTGCACCCCAACTTCCCACTGAGAACAGATGTCCAAGGCTCCCCATTCCACCATCATCATTCCTGTATTGCATCTAGCTTTTATGTATCATTCGTCGAGTAAGGATAGCTATTGTTCTGGTAAGAAGATCATGTATTCAGTATGCTGCATGACGTCCCCCATAAAGCTGTACCAGCGTGTTTTCAGAAGGTAGAAGGAAGGTGCAAACACAATAGAAATAATAATCAAGCAACCTTAGGCAGTGAGGGAAGGAAATGAGCTAATTTCCAAATGTTCTGTGCCCAGTCATGGAGGCTGAGGGCAGGTAAACAGGAAAAGAGAGGAAGGAGAAGGTCATTACACCTTTGGCTACAGAAGCTTCTTGGGGGCAGTTGTTTGGAGCAGCTATTGCACTTATCTTTAAGAGGTGAAGAAAGATGTAGACTGAAGGACTGCCTGAGACAGGCTAGTCCTTGAACAGGTTATTTAGTCCATATAGCCAGCCATATAAGTCATCTGAAATATTTTGATGACTTAACATTACTGTTAGATACTTATTAAAACAACACATAGTCCCGCTAAATGCATTTTTGTTCCATTAAATTTCTGTCATTTACATTACTATACATCTACATTTTTAATTCTTACTTTGAATTGTAAATAAAAAATGCATCTTGGCTAGTGATAAAATTGATTCCTTGCAATCTGACTCATGGCACACTGACAGGGAAAAGATGAAATCTCCCCAGTCTCTGCTCCCTCACACCTTGTTCCATTTATTTTCCTTTGAACAGTGTGGGACAAAACCTGGAAGAAGACTAGGCCAGATCTGTTGCTCACCCAGATTCACTCTGGTGATTTGGTTCACGGTGATTTAGAAGAGCAGAAGCCCACAGGCTGAGAATTCACCAGAGGAGAGTGCTGCCATGTCAAGGCCCAAAGATAGGCTTTTTTCCATATCAAGGGTATTGGGAGTTGCCAGGGGTATATTCCATAAAGAGTTTTGGGGTTTTGGTGCTCAGCCATGCAATAGACAAGTCAGGAAGTCTGCTGAGAGAGGCTCTGTGGGCCATGATCCAGGGCAATGCTGTCATGCTTCCCTGCAAGACACGTCCTAGGGGTGAAAGTGAAGGATGCTTAGGACACCACATCTACGGAGATCAGCATGGGCCCAACACCACTTCGCCATCTGAAAAGCCCTTAAGTCTCTTAATGGATCTTCTTTTAAGCCTTGAAAATGTACGGAGGTAGAGCTAGGAAATCTGAGGAATTTGTTGATTAAGTGACTTCCACCAGTGGGAATTCTGCAGGATCCTGCACTCAGCTGTCCCGGTGGGAGTTGTGGCAATAGGGCACCAACAGTAATATGGTTTGTCTTCCCTCACAGTTCAAGAGAGATGCTGGCAAAACAAAATGTAATTTAAATTTCCCTGCTTCTGTTTCAAGGAATCCATGGCTATATCTTTGAATTTTCATTTAATTCTCCTTTTTCCTTTGCTGCTTGTATTATTCTGTCCTTATCCCAATAATCCAAAAGTGTTATTTTCTCTGTAATTTGTTCCCACAGATGGCAGGGTAGGGAAATTGAAAACAGAAGTCAGAGACCTTGGGAGTATAATGAAAATGAAATCATGTGCCTCCAGATTAAAAAGAGGAAATGTATTAAACCTTTAAAAATACAGATTAATCAATTATGTATGCAAAAGAGGACACAAGAATTACAGTTATGAAAAGCAGAAGGAAATTCAGAAGTACCGTATATGCCTCTGGGATCCTCCTGACTCAAATCCAGCAAAGGGACGTATTTTCCCTCCATGCATGCCCATAAATCCCATGAATGTCAAAGGGACACTGTTAATTTAGAATAGGCCCAAAATTTAGGTTTAGAGAAAAGAAAAAGAAAAGAGGTTTCATAAAATATTATCATAACAGCAACAGCTTTACAAATTTTAAGCCCATTTCAGTGACCATTAAGGATGGGAGAAGAAGAGGGAATTGAACAACTTCCCTCACATCATTACAATTCCCAGAGCAGAGACTGTAATTTACAGACACTGCGATACTGCCTTTCCTTATGCATTATATGAGTGGAAGAGGCCTGTGGCAGTCCAAAATGGCTGCACTGAGGAACAATGTGAAGAAGCACCTTGGAAAGGATGCTTCGTGCTCTTTAGGATGATCTGATCACCTGGCCTGCCAGTGATGCTGTAGGAGAGAGAGGGATCAAAATGCCACCACCTGAGTTTAGTGTTTAGTGTTCTGCTGTTGCAATCCTTGGGAGATATTAAGGAAGTCTTTTGGGTAAGATCATAAAGAAGGAAAAAGAAAAAAAAAAAAGTGCCCTTTTGTTTCTGTGTTCTTGAAGGGACAAATTTTATCTAACCAAATTGCCTGGAAGAGTAAACTAATTTTAAAACTAACATAAAAGTATCTCCCCACAGTGTGGATGGTGTTTTTAGTGCTCTTCTCTTCTGTTACTCTGACTACGTTTCCAGGACTTACATCTTTTACCATGAGGAGTGAATATCTCACTGCTGTGTTGACAAATTAATAAATGTAAAATTGATATAATTTTATATAGAAACACAGACTGACAGAGATCTGGTGATATAAATCCAAATCCTTATTGTTTCAACCAATCAGTGATATATTAAGAACATTTTAAGTAGAGTGAAAACAAAACCAACAGAATATTTTCCCTAGGCCATTTCCAAACTCCTCAGACCTTACCCCAAACTTACTGTAAAACTAGCTGGGTTATTTGTCTTCAAAAACTTTTACAGGAGAGCTATTCCAGAGCTTTACCACTCTGATGATTCAAAAGCTTCTAGTTTTAAATACAGATAGATTTGTGGCCGGCAGTATTCCTTTGGTTTTCTATCAACATTGATCTGAATAATGCTGAAATACTGTTTTCCCTACCTGCTCTTTATCCTCCCTACCTCCAGAGAATTACATACTTCTCCTCCCAGGCTTGCTTTACTAAGCCATCCTGATTTCATCTCATCTATTGAACTTGCCACTCCCAGATCATCCTACCAGTTCTTTTTTGCATCTGTTCTAGATTCAGTTAATGTTTCCTAATATGTGAGGACACAATTACACACACAGTAATTCCAGCTGGATCTTACTCATACCTTACGCAACGCTATTACAAGTTCCCTATCATCTCTACTGGAAATGCCTAACAGTGCAACTGGGATGGCACATTACTGCTGTGGCCATGTATCCATCAGCCTTTTTCCACCGTGGTCAGCAAGCCAAAAGCCCCTTGCCTAGGGCAGAACTGCTGGTTATTAGACCTCAAATGAACATTTTCTACTGTTAACCACCATCCCATTACTACTACCTCACTTCTCAAAATCATACCTGCAATTCTTTCTGTAGGGTATCCTGATCCTCCCAAATACTGGCAATGCCTTCCAAACTGGAAGCTGTAGAAAACTTTGATAATACAAATCTAACTGCGGCATTCATTAAGAAAAATATTAAATAAGGTGCCACACTACTGACTGATGATGAACTCTACTAGCTACATCTTAGAAACCACTAGAAGTTTTTACATAGTTAGAGTAAAATAATGCTATTTCTGTTGAAGAGAGCGCCACATTTGTCACAGTCAGTCTTAGAAGTGAAAGGTGAAGATTAACAAATAGAAAAGATGGTTTTACTGATGTCAAAGGAGATTTTAGTTCTGGGTTTCCTCCTGTCTCCAAGGAATCTTTTGGTCTGCATAAACTGTGAAAGAAGAAAACCTTTTCTTGTCAAGGTATCTTTCTTTCCATAGTGTCAGAACTGTCTGTACTAAATAGTTTGTGTGTTATTCTATATAGAAAGCAGTTTAACACTGTTGACATTACGGAAGCTTTTGCATAAAGCCAAAAAATGTGCACATATAATGTAATAAATGTGACTATTCTACTCAGGTGTCATGGACTTTCACCAAGATCTCTGTAGAGTCTGCATCACTTTGCCACAGACCAGCACTTGGTCTTTTGCAATAGGTTACATTACAACTTGCAATGACTACAACAAGAAAATACGCCATTTGTTCTTTGTCCATACACCATTCAAAGCATCCACCAGTTTTAAGGGTTAGCGGCAGCTTCTTAGAAATAAAAATAGGTTTAACTCATACTGAGGGCAACATTTATTGGAGATCCCTGGGAACTGTTAGATAGCAAGATCTAGTACACAATCTTGCCCAGTAAACTTATGTATTACTCACTTTAACATTTTATATAGGTATATTATTCCTACCTTTTTTTTTTTCCCCACAAAAAGTATAACAGCTGATGGGATTTTGACTCCAGAAGACGGACCTTTTTTTTTTTTTTCCCCACTCCATGTCTATATTTCCATCTTGATTTTTTTTTCTCCACTTCTTTTCCTCATCTTTTCTTTTGGCTTCTTTTCTGATTTTCTGAATCCATGTATACACTGAAATCCTATTTGGAGAAATAAGATGAGTTAGTTTATAATTTCAAATGTACAGAAAAAAACCAACCTGATAAAATACAGATAAGCAAACATTATCCAAGTGTGCATATCTGAGGAAAACACTCTATCTTTACATTTGCTCTACCTTTACATTTCCTGAAGAATCAAATATTGTGCTTTTTGTGAAAGCAAGCAAAGTATATTAAGAAAACTGACTTTACTGCCACTTTGGAAATTTTAAACATTGTGCAAGAAAGGAAAAAGACCTTTGCTGCACAGTGGTGTCAATCTGCAGTAAATACTATATTAGTACAGTTCTATTTTATGTAAATACAAATAATTATCAGACACGAGGTCGTTTCCAATCTTAATGATTCTGTGAATTATAAACACACGCCATGCTAAACATCACGGTATTCCCATCACCCAACAACTAGAGGCATCTCCCAATCCTCTTTCCATTTCATCTCAACATTAAGAAATACATCCCTTCACAAATACACACCCTGACTTTATGAGGCAACTTAAAAAAGATGTTCAGCCATGGCAGAGACTATCAGGAAGGAAGCAGAAGTGAGTATCTAGGGCAAGGTCCTATTACGTGAGGTGCTGACTCATTCCGAGTTGGTTGCAGATGGATAATAGGTAGTACACTGTGATTTCCATGCAGCAAATGGGGTTGCTGGGAAAAGATGTTGCATGCTCTCAGTGGTTCTCAAGCTGTTTCCATCTCCATGATGTTGCCCTTCCAGTGACCTCATTTCTTCAGGATTTATTTCAAAAACTAAAATAGCCTTTCCAGGCTACTTTGAAATTAGTTTACTTTAGGATCAGCTTACCATAAAGCAAGTAAAAGTAATATAAATGTGTAGAATCACAATCTCCTGTCTGTTCTTTTCCAGTTCTAAACTAGAAGTTATTGTGATTGATCAATCTTTTTGTCCTGTATGCACTTCACACACAAGCAATCATACAATCTCTCTTCATACAACCTCAATCATACAATCTCTCTCAATCATACAATCTCTCTTCAACAGAAAGAAAACATACCCTCCTTGTAGAACAAGAACAGGGAGCCAGTAGCAACAGATGAAGAGAAGGCTGATGCTCTCAATTACTTTTTTTCCTCAGTCTTCACTAGCAACCTCTCTCCCAACACCTCCCAGGTAAACAAACTACAAGGCAGGAATCAAGGTGGTTGAAGTCACTCCCATTGTATGGGAAAATCAGGTTCGTGACTTCCTGAGGAACCTGAACACACATAAGTCTATGGGAGCTGATGAGATGCATCCCTGAGTTCTGAGTGAACTGTCAGACGCAGTCGCCAAGCCACTCTCAATAATATTTGAGAAGTCCTGGCAGTCAGGTGAAGCCTCTTGTGAGTGGAAGGAGGGACATGTTACACCTACATTCAAAAAGGGTGGAAAGGAGGACCCTGGGAACTACCAACC
>JANIJG010003905.1:24241-36580 GCA_024611175.1 Megaceryle torquata | reverse complement strand
CTGAGGGCCTCCTGCGGTCGAGGCGCCGAACACCGCCTCCCTCTCTTGTGTCTGGTCCCCAGGGCCGCCGTCGTTGGGTAACGGGAGCCCGCCTCCACCCGCCCCGCCACCGCCTCCACCCGCCCCGCCACCGCTGCATCGCTCCGGGATGGATAAAGGAGGGGATGAGGATAAAGAGAGGGGCCCCGTCCCACACCTTCCCCCCGGCCCCTCTAAAATATCCGCGGCGGGGAAGCCCCAGAAGCATCCTCTTTTTCACCAAAACGTGTTTTATTCACATGCACTGGAGGGGAAACGATGGCATCTAGTATGTGAATGGCACAGAAAGTGAATCGAGACACAGGTGCCGGTAGTTCTTAGTGTTTGCAAAGTTCGCACTTAAATGCTCATGCTCCTGAAAAGCACCCCCAAAAATGCACTGCGTTTCAGTGCTTGATTGCAAAACTTGATTGCAAATGTGTGGCATGTGGGTTATGGTGAACTGCACGCAACCTACAGAGCAAGGTTAGTACGTTCTGCCTCATGCTGACCACAGAGGTACAGAAAAAACACACATTTACAGGCCAATTCCAACAAGTATTAACTTCTTCTGTTTAAAGAGATTATGCTAATCCCACGTGCACCAATGTATCTAACAGCCTAAAAAAACTGCAAGAAAACATCCACTGGCAGCTGGATCCAACAATATTTTTCTGACAAACTCTCCAAACCTGATCAATAGAAAGATGTAGGTCATATCCTACTCGAAAAAAAACTAGTTAATGCACCTTATACAAACACTAACACTGAACACAACTAGAAACATAGACCCTCCCAGATCTCACTGCTTTTGACTCCAGCTTTTCTGATTGCCCAGCAAAATCAAGCAATATGTTTCACTACTAATTTCTGATGAGAAAAATCCAGGCACTAATAAATGAAACCAAATTCACTGAACACCTGATCCTAGACAAAACCTTTCAAACAATAATTTGACAATTACAAATGTGGATATGTTGACCTACTCTATACAGCGTAGATCTGGTGTACTACCTTTCATTTTATGTTTGCATTATCTGAGGAGATAAATCCAAGAAATTTTGATTACTTCTCAATAGAATACATCCATGAGTTGGATAAGCACTCTCAAAATTAAAACCGCAGACTGAAATAATTCTGGGTAGTGTCAAGTGCAGGGCAAATG
Organism: Megaceryle torquata; assembly: GCA_024611175.1. Lineage (NCBI taxonomy): Eukaryota > Metazoa > Chordata > Aves > Coraciiformes > Cerylidae > Megaceryle > Megaceryle torquata. Next base: position 35,397 of record JANIJG010003905.1, on the reverse strand, counting down.
CCTTCTAAAATGTGCATCTCTTTGCATATGTGTGTTCTTTCCTCATGCAAAGCACATAGCATATCTATGCATTACATACTTCAAAAGTACACATTAATGTCTTCTCCTGAAAGTGCACACAACTTTGGCCTAATTTAGCCATGCCCAGAATTACAGACAGTCCTGAATATATTAGATGTAAGTAGCTGTAATGCTATTCTGAATGGGATATTTCAGTCTTGGGCAAGTGGCAACCAGCCCAGCATCACAAAAATGTTCTTGGAGTGGCAGGTGGATTTTGGAAAATTTACAAAACATTGAAATTAGCTCTTCCTTTAAGAGTAAACAATGTTTTAAAACCACCTATAGCAGTCTGAAGAATTGAGAACAATTAATAGCAAAGATGCCATAACATATTGGGTAAGTCCACTTAAACTAGGTAGAAGCAAGTAGGCTAGAACATATAGAATATATGAGTTATGCTAAAAAACCTCATCATTGCTGAATTGGGACAATTTACCTTAATTCTTATGACTGTAATAAATAAATCAGTAACCTGCAGGAAGGGTTGTACTTTATTATAAAATAGCCAAGATCAGTTTAAAATGGTCACAGCCTAAGATTTCGGTACTCATGCTTGAGGATTACTAACCTCTTTCACCCTACTCACAGAGCTACGTATAATCTCCTAAAGTTCTGAGATGAAACCCATACCATTTAGAGTTGGTGAGGTGAGTGGTACAAGAGTTTTATTCCTGTATTCCTACTGTGGAACCTGGGTAGAAATAAGCTAGCTGTGAACTTGCAATAGCAATCATCTGAAAGGATGCTGGTTTTGCACTGGTCCATCCAGATGTGCATTTTCCACTGTGTGGAAGTAGTGTAATTATTTTAAGTAGATACAGCATGTTCATAGTCTCCTGCAATCGAGACAACTCAATAAACTATAGATTAACCCATTTCCACATCCCTGGCCTTAGAATACGTGCATACATTGGTCGTTTCTGTGATTACACTATAGTGAGGAAAGTTGACTTAACATTAAATAATTAAAATCTAATGTTCAAGGATAGAGAAGTTGTGAAAATGTAAAGCTTAGTGCCATAAACTGTCTGATACTTACTCAACTTTTCAGACAGAATTTGCAACCTGCAGTGAGTTCCCTGCTGTGACAGCTGGCTATCTAGCCAAGCTATCTAGCGAATTTTATCTGCACCAGTCAGAGATTGCAGAATAGGTATATCCTCAGGTTATTCTGATCAGTTCTCAAATGTGCATTTGTTAAAAGATCACCAGCTTAGCCAGTGTTATACTATGGGTTTAATTTTTTCTTCTTTGTCAGTCTTTTCACATATCTTAGGACAATACAGAAACACGTCAGAAGCAAAATGTAAAAGGAGATAATGCAAGTGCCAAAAGACATTTAGAATAGAGTTGAAAAACAAAAAGAAATTAACCTCCTAAAACACATACACAGTCCTACAGCAGCCATGCTCTGTGGTAACTACAAAATCATTGTAACATTAGAAGTAGGTTCTACGTGTTGTGAACCTTTCCCTTTAGAAATCAGTAGTTAAACATTTATTGAAAATGAATTTGTGGCATTTGAGAAGGAAGGTCAGTGTTGGTTGATTAAACACTCCTGAAACAGCTCACTTTTATATAGAGGACGACACAGTTTTGTTTATGAACAGATGATGTTCAGCTAGACACGGTTCATAGCTGTTTCAGAATCATAACCATCCCAAACCACATAACTTCTTTGAAACACACTTCTCTCCCCGCACATAAAATCCCAAAATCATAATTATTTTGAAAATCAGAAACATGCTGCTGATAAATTCTCAGGTATTTTATTATGAAGGTTGCTTCTTGTACATTTAAATGACAGTCAAAAAGACAATGGGAATGAAATCCCTTCACAAATGTCATTTTTTCCTGCAGTAAGAATGCCCTCGTGGGAAAGGTAGCTTTACGTCCCGTTTTTTTCCTGAGAAAAAATACCTTTTTTGTGCAAAACATTAATGGTTTCAGAAGTTTCATGCAGTCTGGGTGGATGGAGGGTAAAGTACAGCAAGCCACACTGAGATCACTTTCAAGGCCGTGTCATTCCACCACTGCAGTTGCTTTCTACCTTGCTATGTCATAAAATCATAGAAAAGAATAGAATCATAGAACGGTAGGTGTTGGAAGGGACCTCTGGACATCATCAAGTCCAACCCCCTTTACAGAGCAGGATCACCTAAGGCAGGCCACACAGGAACAGATCTAGACAGGTCTTGAAAGTCTCTAGAGAAGGAGACTCCACAACCTCTCTGGGCAGCCTGTTCCAGTGCTCTGTCACACTCATAGTAAAGAAGTTTTTCCTCATGATGGTGGAACTTCTTGTGTTTCATGTGTTCAAATTTCTGTTCGTTACTTCTTGTCCTGTCATTGGGCATCTCTGAAAAAAAAGACCAGTCCCATCCTCCTGACACCCACCCTTTAAGTATTAACATTATTCATAAAATCTTCCCTCAGTCTTTTCTTCTCCAGCCTAAAAAGACCCAAGTCCTTCAGCTTTCTCTCATAAGAGAGATGTTCTAGCCCCCTAATAATCTTTGTAGCCCTTTGCTGTACCCTCTCCAGCAGTTCTCTGTCCTTCTTGAACTGGGTAGCCCAGAATTGGACACGATACTCCAGATGTGGCCTTACCAGAGCAAAAGAGGAGAAGAACCTCCCTTGATCTGCTTGCCACACTATTCTTGATGCACTCCCAGGAAGTTGTTTGCCTTCTTGGCCACAAAGACACGTTACTGGCTCATGGTCATCCTGTTGTCCACCTGAACTCATAGATCTTTTCCACAGAGCTGCTTTCCAGCAGGTCAGACCCCTAATCTATACTGATAGTTATTCATCCCTGGGGTTATTCATATATTCATATATAATCATATAACCCTGGGGTTATTCATATAACTGGGGTTATTCATCCCTAAGTGCAGTACCCTACACCTGCCCTTGTTGAATTTCCTCGTTTCTCTCAGCCCAACTCTCCAGCCTGTCCAGGTCTTGCTGGGTGGCAGCACAGCCTTCTGGTGTGTCAGCCACTCCTCCCAGTTTTGTATTATCAGCAAACTTGCTGGGGGTACACTCTGTCCCTTCATCCAGGTCATTGATGAAGATGTTGAACAGGACCAGACCCAGTACTGACCCCTAAGGAACACCACATCTTACAGGCCTCCAACTAGTCTCTATGCCACTGATCATCACAACCCTCTGAACTCTGTCGTTCAGCCAGGTCTCAATCCCCATCACTGTCCATTCACCTAACCTACAGTTCCTAAGCTTGGCTATGAGGATGCTGTGGGAGGTGGTGTCAAAAGTATTGCTGAATTCAAGAAAGACAATATGTACTACCCTCCCCTCATCTATCTATTTGATATAATGCATTAAATTACTCTGATAATTTGTCTGGATTTCATTATGGTTAATCAGCAGAATTCAACTATAAGGTTGATACCGACTGAAATCCAGTGGGAAGCGATTTTCCTGTAGCGTGCCTGCCTACTGCCCTCTTGTGGGAGTATGAACACTGTCAGCATTTTATGGTGAGACTGGCTCCTGCGAGAGTACCTTTGAAGTTTTCCATACTGTGAGAAAGCACTTAACATGCAGACAGCAGGGCCTGGAAAGGAGGTTTACATGCCTCTGAAATACAAATATTGAGCTGTAATTTTTAAACCTCTGTATTTGTTACTTATCCACAAGATTCTACCAGGCAAGCAGAGGCAAAATGTGATACCTGAATATTATGTTCACTATCACTTCTTATCTTGTAAACTGTATGAACTAAAGGTCTTTTAAGTAATCCTTCCAAGTCTATATCAACAAAATTTAACAAAGAAATCTGCTGAAAATATGGCAAGATTTCAGTGCACTCAATACTAAGCTAAGAAGGTAAACAAAATGTAGTTACAATTTTTAACACTTCACTTTGCAGAAATAAAAAAAAAAATTGTCAAAATGAAGTGACATAATGTCATGATCACATGACACAATTTGTCGATTAACAACCAAATGGAAAAAGTGTTGCTTTTTTGCATTTAAACTGGGAGCCCAAGGAAGAACACTTGGTATAAACGGGTCAAACTCTGTCCTCAGACCCTGATCCTAGGTTAGATTGCTGGGACAGATCTCCCATTAATGTCACTGCACATTTAGTTGCTGGCTCAAATACCTAGTTTTATGGCTGTATTTCAAAGTAAAATCTGCTCAGGATTTTCAGATCCTGTTGTTTGGGACAGCACCATAGAGGTTTAGCTGTGAAGGTTTAACTGAGGCATTTTTTTACATCTGGCAATTTTAAGTGTACGTGATTAATTTGAGTACTTCTAGATAATCTCAAAAGTATTTTCTTCCATAATGGTACAGAATAAAGTCTGGTTGGCTTTTCCAGCTTTACTGGCAGTGTGAGGAGGATCTGACCTGAAGTTCTTCTGTTAGTGAGATATATACTACAGAGGACAATGCAGAAGTGCAGCATAATATCCCCCCAAAGACTCCTTTTGTGTAAGCCTCTGAAAAACGAGGCCAAAAAATGAGTGACTGCTTATATGGTTATTTCCTGTTGTTATTTACCATATGTAATCTGTTCCATGTCAAAATACAGGCAATAAAATAATTTAAAAGGGCTGATATCAATTACACTTTAAAACTGATTTTATCCATAGTTTGCAGTTTTCCACAGCTTCTAAATTCTGAACAAGCATTAGCTAATCAATATAATTGCCCTGTGATATAGGTAGGCAAGTAAAGAAAATCAAGGAAAAAAAATTATCTTGGGCCATGGAGGAAATTTGTGCGAGAATGAAAAGCTGGATGATTACATTGGGAATTTGCAGAGTTTGAGAGAGAGTGAAAGAAAATAGGAAAAGGAAGTATTGAACTCAGTGATACAAGAATTGCATTTCTCCTTCTGCTCTACTAACTTGGTATTTCTTTGGTGATACAATGCAGACAGTACAGAAGAAAGTAGAGAAGGAACATGCCAAGCATAAACTGGGTCAGCTCTGGAGAACTAGCAGGAAAGTTCAACCCATACACCTAGGACACCACTGCAAGATAGTATGACTTAAGAAATGGTAGTGAGAAGTGGGTAGAAAGAAACCTATACTTTAGATTGCTGTAAAGTTAATTTGATTATGATAGGATTAATAAGCAGTAAATGACAATCCTTTTCCATTATCTAGTTATTAGATACCTACAAATCCTGTTCTAATAGAATCATACAATACCTTGGGTTGGAAGGGACCTCTAGAGGTCATCTAGTCCAACCCCCTGCTGAGAGCAGGGACATCCTCAACCAGACCAGGTTGCTCAGAGCCTATCACGGTACAGCAGGACATTGGTACTGCATGTGGTGTCCATTGTCACTGTGATATGCTTATTTACTAGATGAAAAGTGTTGGTACAAATGTAACACCATGGTCTTGCAGGTATTGCAGAAACATCTGGTTCCCTCTAGTTCTTCTGCCTCTAGAAACAATTTACATAAATAACACAACTGTCCAAGCTAGCATCTGAAATAACGATGGGGTGAGGCTTGTAGAGTCCATAGCACCCAACAGAAATTTTGTGGTGGGAGAGATATTCAGGACTGCTCAGTGCTGCCTATGGGAGATTCATCATTGACTGGAGAGGGCGAAAAAAGATGCCTGCCCATTACCTTGGAACACAGACATGTCGTCATTTTTCCAGTGCATGCTAGCTCCACAAGGGATATTTGGCTGTTACATCATCCACCTCAGCAAAATATATCACATTTGGTGACATGTTTGCAATCATTTCTCCAAACCCTTTTCTAAAGGAGCAAGTGTGGATGATTAGTGGGAGAGACCAGGAAAGATCAGAAGAACTGTGTCACTGAACAAAGTCTTCTGATGGGGTCAGATGCTGCCACTCTGTGAGCGAGGCCAGGGCAGTGCAACTTCAGAGCTAATACTGAAGCATGGGAGAAGCATACACACACATGCACACACACTCACACACACTCTTCTAGCAGGGGTGGTACAACTGGAAGCCTATTCATATTTCTGGGGTGATAAGAACCAGACCTGTTGAGGCAGGAACGTGTGGTGTCTGCCTGGCCACAGAGAATCTGGAAGCTCATGAAAAGTGTATTACATTGCAAGAAAGGTGAAGGAAGCCTGATCTTTGATCTCAGATGAGAGACAGAAGGTGATGGAGCAGAAAGTGGCTCAGAAGGCCGAAGTCTGAGAAGGTGCTGACTGACGATGGCAGCTGTCAGCTGGGTCGGTGAGAAATTTAGAAAGGTGTGTAGGTGAAAACAGCTAGCCTGATGAACTACCCTCGTGAACACTGAAAGAGAGACAAGAAGTCCCTTCAGGGTAAAGACACATTACTCAACAGAGTAACATACTGATAACAGTATCTGTGTTCAGTATTGAGGCAGATGATAGCTGCCTTCCTGCACCTGCCATGAAGAATATCTTTTTAAAATGTGGGAATAATTAAGACTCCAACACAGAACACTGTTTTGTCTGTGCAAAAGATGATCATAATAGGGATATAATATGGCACCATGCTTGCAGATACAAACCAGCACAGAGATTTGGAACTGCTTTCAGTATGGCAAGCTGACTTCAGGAATAACCTTTCATGTTAATCCCATCTGCTCTTCTTCACCACACAGAACACACAGATGCTTAAGCCATCCTTGTAGACCAGAAGTTAACTGTTTCCCTACAGAAAGTGGTATTTCATATCTTAATTTCAGCCTGTTCAGCAACTGATCATCTCACACATATGAAGACCCTGCAGCTAGGGCTAGCTTAAGGTCTAAGGCAAAGCAAGGTGCTCTGATTCATAAACCATTGTTTGTTCCTTTTTAGAATAGCACTAGATGAGAAAACTCACTGCAAACTACAGTTAGGTGACAATTTCTTGGGGCATTTTAGAAATAAAACTGTCCTCAATTTCCACACAGGCTGAGACTAAGATAAAAAATCAGGGCAGGGGAAAAAATTTCACTCACAGCTTCCAACAAATGATATAAAGTCAGAGGAAGAAGTCACATTTTTCACTAATGAAATGAGATAAATAGTGAGGAACAACCTAGAAAATTAAGGAAGAGAGCTGTCATGATCTACTAGAGTTGGACTTCAGAGAAAATACTCAGATAAAATACTTAGGAGCAGGCTGGAGTAGGCTGAGGTAAAAGGTTTACTGAACAGATTTGGGTCATATTTCCACTTACGTCACATGTTTGTGCATATGAATGAGAATAGAAGTCCTAGATCACTGTTTTCAGTCCCTGGAAATCCATTGGTACAGTATGCTGAACAGATATCCATCACTTAGAGATAGCACTGTTCCTGTCTAAATGTAGTATCTTTTTACAAAGGTGAGATGGTACCCTCCAAGTGACAAATTAAAACAGTGAGAGTTCTTCTAACAGTAAGTCCTTGCATGAAAAATGGTAGTAAACCCCAGGGGCATGTTTTAAAAGGGTCCAGTGACTGAGGTATGTTCCACTTTTTAAAGGATTTTGAGTTTTGCATATGTATGTCTGCACTACCATATGGAAATATATACCCACTGGTTTTAGACTTCCTAGGTTAAGTCTTGCTAGCAGCTCTTCATGGGCTAATTAACAGTGTTTTCCAGGCTACTGAAGAAACAATCTCAACAGTTCATTTATTCCATGGAAGAAATTGGTAAGGTACAAGGTTGTGAGCCCTATCTTTCAAATCAAGGAACTGAAAAGCTATGTGCTACAAAAGTTGCATTATTTGCCTGGTCTTTGCTGTTGCTTTCAGAGAAATGCAACACATCAGAGTTTCCTCACTCGTAAGATAGGAGGTGAAGATAATCAGTTAGTAAAGCACTTTACCATCCTAGCACAGAATATGTAGAATTGCAAGGTTTAAAAATTTTTATGTTCCTGAAATAAATTAGTGGTAATATTTTTTTTTTCCCCTTTTCCAGGTACCAAATCCAATGCTATTTCAATCTGTCTCTGTTTAGCAGCAGCAGCAAGACCATAAGAATGTATCCTTTGATGATATTTGACCTGTAAGTGGAGGCAGAGTTCTGAATGGTAGGAGAGACTTCCCATACCAAGCAGTAAGCCTGGCAGCACTGGAAAATCAGCTTTACTGAGGTGAGACTGAGACACGGTTAGACAAACCACTATCAGAAGTACCTAATGGAGAATGAAAACACCACTCTTGACAGCTGCTATAAACTACTGAGGTCTTTATAAGGAGTGTCTGTCCAAGCACAAGATGCACTGCCACCTGAAACAACAGCAAGGCACTCAGTAAATGCCAACCACCCAAAATAACAGTCCATGCCCTCAGAGAGTTTTCACTGCCTACCACCTTGCACTTGTCTGAATGGCAGTCCAGAGTAGGAAAAAGTAAAAGCAGACCAAAAGTTTCCAGCATCCTATCTCTAAGGAAAATCTAGAAACATAGTGATCATGGATGAAAAGGCTTTTTAATGTTGCAAATAATAATGTTACCTCTTTCCTGCTGTTTAAGTATTACTTAGTTCAGGAAAACAATATTTTCTTCATGAGAAAATCATCATAAAATGGTGTCAGGAAAAATGAAATCTGGGGTTTAGTCATAGCCACTTCCTTTGAAAAAAAGTTACTTGCTTTAATGTCAACTTTCTACTGGCAGGCAGCTGCTGTGCAGTACCAAGGCTCCACCATCAGATGGCAATGCTTATTTATGCCAAATTACTGTGCAGAGCCTGGTCTGGGCAACCTCGTGTGCCTCTAACTTCAAAAGAGGTCGTGAAGCAATTAGCGCTGATGATAACTGAGTAAATAGAAGAGAATAGAAGGAACAGAAAGGCTGGCTGTCCTCAATAGCTATAGAAGAATAGCTATTCTACAGAAAAGAGATGGACATAGCATTTTGAATGTAATGCTAATACAGAACTATCATTTAAATCCTACTGGAAATGGTGTATTCACTACCCCGAGGTTTCTGCTCCTGCTCACCGAATACTTGTCACACTCCCACAGCTTTGTCAGTCCTCCTGGTCTGGTTCCTTACAGGCCATTTACAGTAGTGAGTGAAGCTCTTTTAGCAGTACAGGATTAGACCTTCTGCATTTGGCATCCTTAAGTGTTGCTTTTGTGATGGCTGTGATTATTATTTTTAGTATAGTTTTTGTTTATTATTAAGGGCATGATTTTTTAGCAACAGAAGTAATTATAGGCACTGTACAGACAGAATACAAGAACATCATCCTTGCCCTATATAGTCTACAGTCTGAAAATAAGAGAAAACAGATGAAAACAGGCATATGGGGATGTTCCTGGTTTTACAAGTATGCTGCTGCAATGCTTATACAGAAAAACTTCCACTGCCATTCAAAACTTCACTGTCAATATTCACCTTTTTGTGTTTACATTTTGCAGTTTATATGTCATTGTGTGAATAGCATTTTGCTAGTGTGTACTGAATATGTTTCCTTCAGGAGGAAAAAAAATCTATGAGAATTTAAGAATAAAAAAAGTAACCTGTAAGAATAACACATGCTGAGTTGGAAAAGACTGTTTTGAATGCTTAAATTGGGTGAGGTTGCTAAATAATATATCCCTAAGTCTTCCAGCTTTCATAAAGAAAAGATGGCAAACTGTCCTTGTACATTCAGTGCTTCCTTCTGTTTGTAAGCCCAGATCACATGTTCAGCCATTTGCAGGCTGAATACCAAAACCAATTAAATAGGCCCCATGTGTGTTTTGTGACATAAAACCCTTATGAGACACCAGGATTCAAAATATCCTGTCCTCAGCTTCCGCTGTGTCTTAATTGCAAAGAATGAGCAAGGACTGTACAACCAGGCACAGCTGCAAGTTGATTTTGCCTGTTTTTATAGGTGAAAGGAGATATTTGTTTTTATAATGGCTGGTAGGATTTCTCTTTCTTGACACAGATAGAGGCCTAAGTAGAGGATTATATGTGCGTTTTATTCATTACGGATATAATAGCTATATAGTACTCAAGGTGAACTAGGTGCTCTAGAACCATGATCTTGAAACTTTTTTCAATGTACACCCCTATGAGTAAAAAGTTTTGCATATGCACTCCAATATATGTATATTTATTGATAAATTATATACATGTACTACTGTATTAATGTTATATACATAATAAAATATATGCAAAATAGAAATTAAAAAAAATACTACTTTCAAATGGTTTTGGTTCATTTTTAATGATTAAAAAAAATACTTTCTTCCTGCATACCTGTGGATTGTCTTGTGTATTCCCTGGGGTGCAAGAACCCCAACTTGGAGGCCAGTGCTCTACAAACAACAGCTGTGACATCTGATATTCACTGTCCTGTATCCAGCCCAAGGATGCTTGTGTTCTGATTTATACAGGATACAAGGTATCTCGTATCTTCCAGAGGACAGGAATCTGCAGCATCTGTTTAACCTGCTTTATGTATGTGGATGTCTGCAAACAAAAGTTGTTCATAGTTGAATAGGACTTAAAGAGCTATTGCAAGACTGGCACCTAAAGATTAATAAGCTCCTGGGATCTCACGCAGCAAACAGTAGGGGTTTTGAGAGACAAAATATGTAGAGTGTGTGTGTGCTTGTTTATGAGGCATTTATACACCACAACAGTTTTATGCGAGTTTTTTTTAATGGAATTTTGGGGAATGTTTTAAATGGAAATTCAACAGGGAAGTGCTTTTAGAAACAAAAGGATGAGATGAAATTAAATAAAATTAGATACTGAGTAGGGAAAAAGAAAAGGAAAAAGATGAGGACAGGCAAACAGGAGAGCAAGAAAAGAAGAAAAATGTTATTACAGCATTTTAGAGCTGGAACCAGTGGTGCTTTATGAAAGCAGATGTTCACAATAACTGAAAATCTCATTGCAGAAATATATAGACAATTTCTCCACTGCTAACAGTGTCTTTTAAAATATTCCTTGCAACCCTGCATGAAAACTGTACTTTTCCTATTTTTTAAATAAAATTTTTAATTAGTATAATATACAGCTCCTAAACTTGAAACCATTAATATTTAATCATAATGTATCTAATTATATTATTAACTTAGTAGTCAAGGTATTACCAAGGTAATAATAATGTATAACTAGAATGAAAAAAATTGTCTTCTCATAAACTGCTGAGACATTCTT
>JANIJG010003905.1:0-14939 GCA_024611175.1 Megaceryle torquata | reverse complement strand
TGGAAGGTTGTGCACTGCTGCCTTTACTCCTGTGTTTTATCCAGAGGCTATTTAATGTAAAACACAGAAGCAGTCTTGAGTGGAGGAGAAGAGGGAACCAAGCACCCTCTCTGACAAAGTAGATACTCTGCTTGTAAGCAGGCGTGCAGCTGAGGAGCTTTCAAGTAACCCTGTAAGGGGCCTTCAGTATTTAAGCAGTACCTGAGCAAGAGTCTGCGGGTTCACCCTTTTGGATTTGCATACTGGAACTCTGCCTGACTTCCCTTTTCAGCATGTTCATTCTGCACAGTACTATGCAAAGACATCAAGCTAGTGACACATGATCTAATGTCTCTTATCTTTCTAAACAATCCTGAGTATATGGCAAACTCAGCATCTCTAGCCTCGTGTAGTGTATTGTGCTGGAAACACATAGCCCAAAACCTTTACTGAATTTTGCTTGCATTTCCACAACAGCAAAAACTCAAGGACTTGTCAAGATTCATTTTCTCAAAGATTTAACATCCCAATATATAATATATATGCAAAAATAGTGTCCTTCTTTCACACTGAAGGTTTTTCACAAGTTGCTATTAACCATGGTTGAAAACCTGAATACATTCAACTGCATATTTGTCTGTGATCTAGAAATATTGTTTGTGATGTCATTTCCTAGTGCCAAACTTCAAAATCAACCCATTATTGCCACATAATAAGTTAAAGCACCTCTTCCCTCAAAAATCCTGATTCCAGCAAGATTCAACAGACTGGATCTGGCTCCTCTGTCACATCCTCCTCACAAGCAGCAAGCTCTCTTATGAGCTCTGACAAGTGAAAATTGTCTGTTAGTACCTATGAAAAACAGGAAATTCTCAAGGATCATTTTCGTGTGTATTCATATCATTAGAAATTTTAAAAAAACCCTCTTACATGTGGCTGCATCAACTGCATCCCACTCAAATATGACTGCATCAATGTACTTAAAGCAAGCAGAGGCATTCCAGGGATTTCTCAAAGCATCCCAGATTCCCTACAAAATAAATATGCATGTATAGCCTACTTCATTGACTGAATCCTTCAAACACAGCTTGTGGGATAACAGAAAACCTTCCCCAAGATAAAATTCTATCACTGGGACTGCTCACGTATTCAAAAACCTGGAAGCACCGAGTCTTATCTACCACCTCTAAAGATGGTTCCCATCCTACACAAGCAGTGAAGTTCAATGGGAAATACCTACTGTTCTCGAGAAGTGAGTTAACCACATGCTCTATCAAAAAAGGGAAATTGCCAAATATTGTTGAAAGAATACCATGGACTAAAAAAAGAGCCTGTGTGCCAAGTAGACTTACCAAATGACACCCACTTTCCAGATTTCTTCTTTTTGGTAAGACTGTTGCAAGTTCACATTCTTGCAACATCACCATAACCATACATATCCCTCAGTCATGCTTTTCACCCATGCATATACCAGAATAGTCTCAGGAATGCTACTAGGAGTCCCATGACTAAAGACATATTTTTCTTCTGATTATCAGAAATAAACAGGTTTCTTGGGTGATACTTCTAGATATTAATGGCAAACATATATTCCACCTGCGGAGTAAATGAGACAACGTACAGAATTCTTCAATCATTAAATGTATATTTCAAAGTGTCATTATGGTCACGTATTCCCTGCCAAAATTTTCAGCTTCCAAGCTATCACCATCCTATACTGATATATAATTGACAGTCTCTTCTCAACTGTGAACACTAGAGAGGCTGTGAATTGCAAATTAGTTTTGGGGCAGAGATCTGCCTCTTCAGTTTGCTTCATCAAACTTAGTACCAAAGAAGCACACGGCTCGTAAACTAAGTAAAACATGAGACAGGTAGTGATAATCCCCATTACACTTACTGCTTTCAAAGATAAAACAAAGATTCATAAAGAATTTGTTAAATCATACAACAATGAATTAAATTTCATTAGCAAGGGCTGAATGACATGAGTTAGTTGGAATACTATTCCCAAAACATGCTTATTAAGGATACTATTATTTTTTTTTCTTTCAAATATTCACATGCTTCATATTGTCAATGCAGATGGTGAATCAGTCTTAGAGTAAGAACCAGTCCTCTTAATGTTCTTATAATTTTATTGTAATTCCAGAAAAAATCTCCAGACTTGCACCATAGAAAAAATAAATGCTGTATGTTATATATATGCATATATAATATGGATGCTATAGCATTAGAAAGAAGTGTATTTGGCTTATGTGTATTTGTGTACTTCTTTGTAGATTACGAATACATCATAAGAGTCTGACTCATTATAAAACCTATAACTCACTGATAGTTGAGGAAAATTACCTTTCAGCACTTACAGCTGTTACTAGTAAGATTTAGAATCAGCTAGGTCTTTTAAGGCATATAATGAAAACATTCTGTAATTATGTGGTAACGTGTATGTCCTCTTCTGGAAGCTGCAACATTTCTTTTTTTTGAAAAAGTATGATTTTATTGCTCTTGTGTATACAGTGATTAGTACATAATATGAATACCTTTTCAATAAATTATTTTTCACATTATATACTTCCACACAGTATAATTTTTTGTTTTCAAATTATTTGGTCTGTGCCATGCAGAAGACTCAGGTTAAATATTAAATAACGCTTATTGCAATCAAGTCTAGACATATTAAATTAGGACCAAACTTACCCCTAAGTCTTGTGAGAGCAATACCGACTTTTGCTCTTTAATCTAGGTGTTTTGGCGTTTATCCCCTCCTACATTGGTGCTGACGTGATGGACTGATTGCCTAGAAAAGGCACAGGGTGTAATGGAGATCCAGCACATGCTCCATCACCCTCCCCAGATGCAGTCCTCCAAGTGTTAATGAAAGGATTTTCATAGTTGATCCAAAATGCCACTTTGAGCTCAAAAAAGCAAAAAATAGACATACATTTCCCTCCTTAATGAGGCAGAGTGGTATAGTGGTTTTTGTATATTAACTATCACACTGGTACCTCAACACCCTAAAAGTGTTTTGAAATAGAAAGTTGATTTCCACTACATCTAGTCTCTTCCTTTCCAAAATGTGAAGTAGCTGACTACCGAGATCAAAAAGCTTGACTAGTTCCCAGCTCAGTTCTTAAGTGTGGGGAAGGTAGTGAATGTGTTGATGAAAGCTGAAACTAAGAATAATGCTTGTTTCTTTTTTCTTTTCTTTATTTTTTTTAAATTAATTATGAAAGCAATCACCTTGATTTTGAAATTAAATTGCCTTTTATGATATTCTCAGTCCAGTTCTGAGTTCTTGGTTTCCAGATTCAGTAACTGGAGGGCAGTTAAGAATGGGGAAGATGACTATCACATTTTCATGTCAAGTTACTTTATATTCAGTTTCAGTCGGTGCTTTCTCACATGGGTGTGTGCATCACCTAAATACTGAGACAGTGCTTACTGTCAGAAACAGTCTTACTAAAAGAGACAGAGTTTTATATAAATCTTTCTGGTTCTCCTGCATATGTCCATACCTGCATATGGTTTCCTGTGGATTTTTAATCAAGTTATGTAGGGAGATGAAGTTCATGCAACTGCAGATATTAGCCCTCCATCCTATTTACTTTTGGTGTTGTCTGGAAAAATTGCACAGGTGGCAGCAAAAGATTTCAGTGTGTTCTTGTGGCTTCTTGTGGATGTGATAGATGCAGCTGGTGACAAGAAGGGGGCAGCTGGCAGAAGGGTGAAAGCTGCCAATAGAACTGATGGGCCATCAGCTGCATCTCAGACATCCTCTGTGCCCAGGTGGCTCCAGAGGCTGCCATCTGGTAGATGGCTCTGAAAACTGGACTTTGACAGCTTTCTTCATCTTCTTGCTTAGAAAAGAGAGGATAGATATTCCATGTGCAAGAGGTCTCCAGGTAATGAGTAAAATTCATTTTGGCACTGAGCAACCCATGTATTTCAGGACTACAATTCTTTCTGACATACATGGAGCTGTGGAAGTTACAGCATCACAGGCCATTCTTTTCAGCCTATCTGTCAGATTATAAAATATTCTCTAGACTCTCATTTGCTTATATATAGTTCTACCCTGAAGCATTTCTTGTGTTCCTAAACTTTTCCATTCAATTTGCTAGTGGCCAACCACTTCATATTATTAACAGTCATAGGCCTGCAGGAAAATATTAAATTATGCATATGTTTACTTACATTCTTTGTTTACATTACATTTGGTGATCAGAGAATGAATAGGAGGTTTTTATGATGATTCACTCCATTCAACTTCCCTTTGGTGTACTAGCTGGCAAAGTTCACAATGAGCTGATCTTTCCACTGAACATAATGAAACACACACTCTCAGGAGCAACAAATAATTTTTTCTTGTGTTGGTTGATAAAGGTTTCCTGAAAGCAAGACTTTTCAGTCACTTAATCCCATATTTGAATGACTACATTAGGATTTTATCAGGCCAAATGTGGTATCAAAGCAGGAGGCCAAATTAAGACCACCTTGTGGTAGGGGTATTTTTCTGCACTGGATGATAAAATCACTGCAGATGAACTAATAGGCTGGATAAAAGAAATAATCCTTTTAGGAAAAATAACCAACCAACCAAACAAACAAAAAAATCAACCCATAAACAAACAGGTTAAATTAGATCACAACTCTCTTGATGTGAGAGTAAAGCCATAGAAGAACATCCATATTTAGCAATTTTACAATAATTAATTCTTACAAGTGATGAGCTGGTAGCAAAAACCACTGAATACACATAAAATTTGATCCTAAGATTAGGTGTCCATTTTTATATTTATCTTTTCTTCCTAAACCTAACTTCACAGAGTCGCAGAGTGGTTTGGGTTGGAATGGACATTGAAGTTCATCTAGATCATCATGTGAGGGATATCTTTGGAAATCCCAAAATGGAAATGTTACATGTGTCTAGCTAAGATAAAATGCAGCACCTGAGGTTCACATTTATCTTCTTTGGTGCTTTTTAGTATTTCTTTGTAGTATTTTAAAATGTGCAATCTCAGAAAGATGACCAGATCAGGAATAATTTTCTTCATTCCTCTACTGGAGCTTCAGGGATGTCTACACAGCCAATTTACTTCACATGCTTCCACATATTGTATAATTGATACAATGATTTTGAAGATTTCAGAAACCACCTGGAGATAAGTCTCCCTTTATTTTAATCAAAATACTGACAAAGTAGGACAGTGGCTCTGACTGTTAGCTGCAGAAGCAACTAAAGCCTCCTCTTTGGATGAGGGTAAAGCTTAGTTGCAGCAGGGCCTCCCCAGCACTCTGAAGTGTGCAGGAAAAAGTTCCAGTTTTAGTGTGGAAAAGCATATCAGGTGGCACTTCTGTTAACTCTTTTTCCTAAACAATGTGTTGCATTGCAAAATAAACAGCAAGCCAAGAACTGGCTGGTAAGAGCACCTATGAAAGCCATCAAAAAAAAAAAAAAAAAAAGACTGAGGTAGGCCAGCTTCCCTGGCTTCTAAATTCAGATTCACCCATACCTGTTTCTGTGTCGCCTCCTCCATTGTGCTTCCTTATTCACCTTCACTTTTGTTTTCTTTTATAACATTTATAAACATTTATAACACTTACTACATACATGCCACTGCTGCTAGAGTGGAGATGTGTGAGATGTCCTTGCTATCATCACACCATTCATTCTACCTCTCTGTTAAATCTTTTTCCCCTACCTTGTGTGTCACTTGTTTCTTTAAATGATAATTCTCTTTGGAGTATATGATGCCTCTTTCTCTATGTTGGTACATCTTACAGCTCGATTACTTTTTAAGCACCATTGTCACAAACATAATAATTAATAGTGCAAGGCAAGCTGTATGTTCAAAGGAGTCTGAAAGGACCCAACATACAGTTTCAAACTATGCCCAAAATGGTACACACTCACAGTCAAATGCATCTTCAACTTCAATACTCAAATGTAATCTTCAACTAACATTTAGTAGCTTAATTTGCTGTGCCAACAAAGTGCCATACTCACACGTAGTGTGGGTTTTTTGTGGATCTAAAGAAGAGATCATTAGACAACATGGGCTTGTACTGTTCTTGAACAGTGCAACCTTGTCGTGTAATTGAAAAAGAGAATCTGTGCACAAGCTTTAATCTCCTTAGGCTCTACAGGATGGAGAAAATACTAGCTACCAGATCATACTAGTTACTAGATACCTGGTATAGCCATCAGTGTATTACCTGTGTTAGTTAATGCCAACACAAATCAGTCAAGAATGCAATTTTGTTTATTATTTTTATATCTTTGTGATTATCATCTTGTGATAATTGAATCATCTGTAATTATAGTTTGTGAATGGTAAGCAGTCTAGACTCAACTTGTTAGACTGGGTTTTGCCCCCTTCTTTATATTTCAAGTACTCCTTTCTACAGAGCAATTGTTCCAAATAATTGCCACTGCCTGTCATGGTTGGCAACAAAATAAAATTGATGTGGTACTAGTGATAAATTTTTTTAAAAAAAAGTATTTAGCATTTACACTTAGTATTTAGACTTTTAGAACTTCTGTTAAGCCTGATTGTTAAAGGTGTAAAATGTTAATATTACTGAAGTATTGCCCAAATAAGCTGCTATAAAACCACCCCATTATGTATTTTTTTTAATTTTATTTTTGTGTGTGTGTGTGTGTGTGTGTAAGTTACAGCAATATTTTTACACTAAGCTTTTCTTTTTAATGGCAAATAAACTTCACTACTACAATGACAAGCAGGTAATTACTTTTCTCATGTTAAAGGCCAAATAAAGCCAGCTTCAAATATTCACGTACATCTGGCTAGCCACTGTTCAGCTGACAATAACAGTCCAGAGTGCTTTGTTGTAAATGGGATGGATGACGATGATGTGACACACTGTATGCATTTGGACAGTAACTAAAAAATTTCAGAGAATAGCTCTTCTTGCAAGAAATAAATAGGTTTGAGGGAAGCATAAAGAAAGAGAGCGGTTGGTTTATGTTCAGGGTGAGGCTCTGGTTTAGTATTTTTAGCCTAGAACAATGAATCCTCTCAGTTGCTGGAAAAGGCTACCAGGTACACAAGTAAGAACAACAACAGGCAAAAGTGTTGACAATTCACTGATCTTTAACAAAGCACGATTAATTTTCTGTACATCACTAGTGCACCAGTAACCCATACTGTGCACTGAACACAAACAAAGAAAAATCACTAAGGCTGCTGGAGTGAATCTTTTACTCAATCTACACCACTTCTGATCAGGAAAAAAATGTATCGCTTTTCCAGTGCTTCCAGTGCACAAAACAAGTGCATTTCTCCATCCTGTGATCTTAACGTGCCTGCAAAGGCTGGTACAAGCAGACAAGCGATTGTGACTCTGGAAACAACTACCAGTTACCTCGGAAGGCCGGTTCCTGCACTTTTCCCTCATCCCTCACTCCCGGGGAGCGGGAAATTCAGTCTCTGTTTCGTAGGACGAGGCCGAGGCCGGGCCCGCTGGCAGCAGGCGGGCTGTCCGCTGCAGGCGCGCTGTCCGCAGCCCGCAGTGCCGCGCACGGAAGGAAGATGCCCCCTGGGCCGCGGTGCCCAACGCCGCCAGCACAGCGCGGCCGGCCCGTCCGGCTCCGGGGTTGCCCAGCGGCGGGCGGAACCTCCGGGGCCCAGGGCAGGGCGAGTAAGGAAAGTGACTGGTTGGCGTCATCAAAAGGCGCCGGGGCCGGGCTGGAGAGCGGCGGAGGCTCGGCGTAAGCCTGGCAGGTAACGTGCCGGCCGTAGCGGCTCACGCGGGGAGGGGGTGCCGGTAGCGCTGCCGGCTGGCTCGGCTCGGCCCGGCTCCGCTCGGCTCGGCCCAGCCCGGCCCGGCGCTTCCCTCTCCTTTCCTCTCCCTACACGCATCGTGAGGCGCTGGGAGCTGGCATGCTGTGTGTGAAACGGCTGCCGGTGGTAGCTGCCGCCACTGTTGAGTATTCCTTCTCCAGCACGTCCCCAGCCTCGTGCCTCCGTCCTGGCGCGGCACAGGGGGCTCCGCTGCGGGCGAAGGAGGTGTGAGGGGGAGCCGGGTGCTCCGCGGAGGGGATTAGCCACGCTCGGCGGGGCTTCCCTTGTCCCGGCGTCGGGCAGATCGGTCGAGGCCCGAGAGCACCTCACAGGTGCTCCGGCAGTCACGTTACCGTCTCGCCTTCTCTTGTAACCAGCTTGAGCCGGTGGGGAGTAGCAAGCAGTAGGGTGGTCAGGCTGCAGGACAGCAGGGGATGCGCAGCCCAGCGGTGCCCGTCACCTTTGTTGACACTACTTGCACGGCTTGAATCGGTGTCTTTATTGTAGGACTCTAGCTTTAAGTATAATTTCCTGAAAGAACTTTATATGTAATTCTGTTCAAGCTTCTCAAGGTTGATTAATAAGCTTGCTCACTCGTTGGTGCCTTTAACACTTGGACACCCATACAGGAGCAACTCATGTCTGTATAAACAGCACTCTGTAAATCATCTGAGGATTTCAGCTTAGCTGTGTGTTAGGTCCTTTACTCAGGATAGTGCTTCGATTTTGCAAAGGTCAGGTTGAATGACTGAGGTGGCTTGCCAATATCAACACTGGAAAGTGAGGACTGTTTTTCTGATTCCAGCCTTAAAGAAATAGCTCTTTAACATTATAGGTGGTATTTATAAATGACAGCTGCATTGAGTCAAAAAAACTCTCAGCACAGATTTGATTTGGACACTTCATGTGTATGAATCTCTTCTCACTTGTATGCTGTCGCCGGAAAATCAGACACGCATGCAACCCTTCCATGTGTATTTTGAGTGGAAATAAAATCCAAGATAATTTTGCAGCTCTTTAATGCTGTTCAACATCTCCACAGAATCACTGAGTTTGAAGGGGACTGCTAAAGGTCATCTAGTCCAGTGCACCAGCTCAAGCAGCGTTACGTACAGCAGGTTGCCTAGGACCTTGTTCACCTTGAAATAATTTTGTGAAATAAAATTTGAAAATTCCATCCCTACACAAATGGGTTTTCTATAAACATAGTAATTACAGGCTCATGGGCAGGGACTTGAAAATATTTAGCTGCATATATTTGGTCTCTGTTTAATGATTTTAGATATTTAGACAGTACTGTAATAGAAAGAACTGCCAGTGGACTACAGAGTGTTTATGGGGAATATCAGGATGCTCTTCCTAACTCATTTACCAACAGTAAGTTGTGCTTCTGTCTCAATCTTTAGTAAATTATGTGTTTTTCTCTGGGCATGGGTAGTTTTCTGTTAGTTTGTTTAAGCCTTGCTTCCATCTACAGAACTTGTTCCTGTCTTAAAAAGGCTTAAGACAGCTTAGCTCTTCTTGTTAAGTGTGCAGAATAAAAATAAGTTCTTACTTACGGACAGTTATGTATACATATTACTTTGGTATTTAATGAGTAAAACTGCTGTTGAGACTGACATTGAAAACTGACTTCTTGGTAAGAAGTGAAATTCACTTTGTGTGAATGTGTGAAAAATTTATAAAACTGGATTTGGAAGAAGCTTCTTCAAAATCCATTTGAAGGGAATTAGTTATAAACATCTTATAATTATTAAAGAGAGTGTTCATCCAAAAGACCTCCGTCCCCCCAGTTTTTAATGTCTTTAAATACTAAGTAGGGTTTAATGTATTGTAGGGTATCATTCTAACACCCGCATATTAAAAGCAATTGAGTTAGCTTTTATGTACAGACTAAGCAAATCATGCTTAACTGAAGATGAAAATAAACCAAACTTGGCTTAATTTTGCACTGTCTTTTACGTGGAGCTAAAAAGCTGGTGTTGTTTAAATGTGCAGCCTCTGGATACTGACCACTGATTTGTAGGGAAAGTCTGTGGTACTGGAATACTTTTACACCTTTTGAAGAATATAGTGAGTACATAATACAAACAAGATGTTGTGTAGGCTTCAGATATCCTTGTTTGCAGCCCAGAATATTAGTTTAAATTACTAGCTATTTTTAATAAAGGCCACTAGAATTTAAGTAACTTTCAGATTTAGTGCATTTTGGAAATGGTTGTGAAATTATTACCTGATTTCTTTTTGGTGTTTTGCTTTGTTTTGTTTTTTTCTTAGAGCGTGAGAAGTGGAGGAACTGCAATTTATTTCAATACTGGAGACATCATATGTAAGAAATGCCTCAGGTTTTGTAAATAGACTGGAACATGGAGACGCAGCTAGACCCCATGAAGGATGACTTGCCCTTAATGGCCAACACTAGCTACATGCTTGTAAAGCACTATATATTGGACTTGGATGTGGATTTTAAAAGTAAAGTTATTGAAGGCAACATAGTTTTATTCTTTGAGACTGGGAGTCAGTACAGGAAAAGCAGCAGTACCAGCAAAGAAGGCTCCCAGTCACAGTTTGATGAAACCTGTAAAATGGGGGCATCTGAACCCTGCCATATTCCTGTGACAAATGTGAGTGCCTCTTCATCCAAAACAGAATATAATGATTTTGCTCTCTGTGATAAAGGTGAAGAAGATACTTCTGATAGAAATGGTAACCATAGCAACAAAGAACAGACTTCTGGGATTTCTATTTCAAAGGACTGCTGTGACATAGAGAATCATGGGAATAAGGATTTTCTGCTGATACTGGACTGCTGTGATTTATCTGTGCTAAAGGTTGAGGAGGTAGATGTTGCTGCTGTGTCAGGCATTGAAAAATTCACAAGGTCTGCCAAGATAAAGGGTGTTTCAAAGGAGGGGGAAAATCTCAGGAATCAGATCGTACATGAACTTCTGACTTTACCTGCAGACCACTGGAAAGAACAGCTATGTTATTTAACTTGCTGCAGCCAGGCGCCTGGCTGTGGAGAGCTTCTGTTTACTACTGGCACTTGGAGCTTGGAGATAAGGAAATCAGGAATTCAGACTCCAACAGATTTTCCTCGTGCAGTAAGAATATGGTACAAAACCAAGCCAGAAGGAAGATCTGTTACGTGGACTACAGACCAGAGTGGCAGGTATGTAACTATTAGCTGAATTCTTTGCACACATTAATTTTAAACTTAGTTGCAAGAATATACAATTGCGGAATGCTGAGCAAGTGTGAAGATGAGCATTTTCTTCCATTTTTTCGTTTCATACTTGCTTTGAATCCTGTTGCTGTCCTGTAAGAGAACAGACAAATGCTCTGCTTAAGAAACCCCAATGAACTAGCAGACTTTAGGCTTGCCTAAGTGATTGCAGTTACTCATCGTGCGTGGGAGTAAATAATTTTTGTGTATTGGAATAAGAGTGTGCAGGAAATAGGCAATTATTGCGTAGGGGAAGAGAAGGTGTGCATAACAAGTTATTTTCACTTTAATACTTTGTGTTCTTTTTCCTTCTGGCTTACACAACTGATTGTAAAGCATTAAGATCAGCATACCTAATATTTACTAGAATTGTTAGGCAACTAGCCTTCTATAAATATTGTAATAAGCTTAAAGATGCAGTCTTTTCCTGTTTAGTCTCTCATAATCAGCTTTTAAAATCTCCATCTATGATGTAAAGTACACTGATGATGGCAAATGAACTGTAAACAAACTTCAAGAGAATTGGCATTTTATCCAGCATTTGTGAAAGTACACAGTGCTGCACAGAAATCTTCAAGATAAGCTCTCTATAATAGGGAAACTACAGTCTGCTCTTGACTTGTACAACTGTAATTGTTTTCTTGTAATGTTCAAAGATGGGTAATAATGGCTATTAGTTGTTTATGATCCCTAAAAACCAGGAATAAAATTGGAAGATAAGGAAGAATTTGGTCTAAGTGAATACCTGATTTTCATTCCTGAGCTAGAGATATATGATTATCTTTTATTTCAGTTATGCTAATAAAAATTAAGAGTCCTTTCACTGGCATTCAAATTAGTGAGGAAAATTAGGCCACTTAATTGTACATCTGGTAGGTAGGTAATTCTAGTGCTAAACCATGAGCAGCATCAGCTCCAGGAACATCTCAGCCATATTCATTACCTCTCCATCCTCCTCTCTTCCACACTCCCCAATTTTTGGTACATTTAGGAAAATTAACTCAATATAGTATCTCTAGTAATGAAAATTCTGAATTTTAACTGCATGCAAAGGTAGCACAATTGCATGTGAGCACACAGTGTGTCCATGTGTACTTTCCCCTTACTAAAGTCTTTGAGGCTAGTATTAGCAACACTGAACCGGTATAGGACCCCTTCTCTGTGTCCTGTCTGTGTGGTTTGAACATTTGAAGGTTTCTTTTAAGCATCTAAATTCCCAACATCTTTTAGTTTTGACTCTTCTTCCCTTTTGCTGCAAAGCATTTATTCTTTAGAGACATTTCATGGCAGTTGTAACACAAAAACATGGAACTTTATGAATCGATAATGAAGCAGGAGAAGATGGCTTGATGTGGGTCAGGCAGGCTGATGGTAGCTGCCTTATCTTTAGTCTTTTGTAGGGTATTCCAGAAACTAATGCCTGTCAGAAAACAAGTTTTCATATAAGTCATTAGACTTCTTCTTGATACATTTTAAAAACCAAATTCTGTATGTGATGAATCCATAAATACAGTAGAAAAGCTCATTGCACAAAATGGTGTCCTATTTTGCTTTCCCTGTCTGAAATAAAGCCAATCCATAATGTATGAGGGAAGTACTATTACACTGTATTCTCACAGGGGAATTCTTTAAATTGTTCCAAATCATATGCATAGTGCTTTTTTAGGCAGATATCAAATCCTTTCGCAGAGGAGTCTATAATCTATAATTCTAAACCTGAAAAAAAGTACGAGCACTGTGTGGCCACTTCCAGTATGTTTCCTCCAGTTTAACACTAGTACAATGTTTTGAAATTTAACCTATGTACTATTTTATGAAAACTACCATTTTTTTTGTTTTAAAGAATGACGTATTATATAATACACACACACACCTTTGGTCAAAACAAATCTTTGTGGGATGAGTTCAGGCAAGTTGAGATATGTGTAGGGAAGCCTGATATTAGCACAGCAGAGCCCACTTCTGTTTTCAATAGAGGAATTACACGTGCAATTTCAGCATTCCCCTGTTGGGACTTTTGGTACTGGGAAATACATTAGTGATCAAGAAGAAAGGTTCTCTTTAGCCTTAGAACATGTTCTTTAAAAAATGCTTTTTTAGACCTTTCTGTGGAAATACTGCAAAGGAGGCAAAATAGAGCAGTAGAGTATATGTGAGACTATATATTAGTATGTACAAATTGGTACGTATAAATTTTCACACTTTTTTGTCTCTTCAGAAGTTATACTTACCAGGACTGCATCAGTTCTTAAAGTTGGCAGGTAAATTTTAACAGTGATCAATAACATAATTATGAAAATCAAATAAAAAAGAAAAAAAGCATTGATTAGAATGTTTGTAATGTATTTGTCATGATCAAAGAGTACTTTTGTTTCAAAGGTTTTAAATTGTTTACTAGATCAAGACAGCACTGGGGTTTCAAACTCAGAAGGTAATGTTGCAATTTAAAAAAAAAAAACCCAACTTTTATTTAAATTATTCTAACCAACAGTATGTATTATAAAATTATTGAAAACAAAAATTTATGTTAGACACTACAACCACTTTATGAAAGGAATAATATGTGTAAACAATCTTTCATTACTGTGGAGGTGAAATTTTTTGCCAGCCTATCAAGGTGTTTAAGCAGCTTTGCCTAACTGTTTGGAGTATGTAGCAGTGTTGAGTCAGCACAGCTACTAGAATATTTCAAACTAGTCTTTGATCATGATCATTTCTGAGAGTCCTTATTTGTTATAATATCTTAGGATACCATCTCCCTATTCTTTTAAGGAAAGGGTTAAAACATTAGGATTTAAATTGAAGAGGTAATTTTCCTAGCAGACAGCCTTATGAATTTACCTCTAATAAGAGATTCCTCATACCTTTTTTCTGCCCTGCATATTGCCGCTTCTAGTGCTGTCATCAACTAGTTAACAGTTTTGTTGATATTAATGAGTGACTGGAATGGAATTAATTTCCTCATTGTGGGATTAGGAACAAAAGAATATTTTTGATATGAACAACATCGATGAAAGACATTCCGTGACACTGAAATCTTGCAGTACTGAGTCCTAATCCTGTAGCTATCTTTGCATTATTTACCTTGGCATACATGAATAAGGACATGAATCAGTCAGGCACATGTATGTATTTTTTTAGGTTGAGCCCTAGATATCAGATATACAGAAAAGGAGAAATTCTGGGAAGGGTATGGGTTGAATTTCTCCAAGCATCTGATTTTCCTGACATTGCAATGGAACATGTATATTTTAAGAAGCTATTAAAGAATGATACAGCAGCTTTGTGGCAACATTCTAGAAAGAGTGTGCTCATTTTCCAAAGTGGAAAATATTGGAAAATGTCATATGATCTCCTTAAAATAAATATTATATCCTGATATTTGACCAATTTTAATGTTTTACCTTTAAAAAATATCTCGTACCTGTCTAGATGATACTTTTATGATATCTTACTATTAGATTAAAATATTGATATATTTTTAAAGAATTCAGAAAATATTTTTGCCTTTATAAAAGCTATGAAGGTGAATACAGCAAGCGTAAATGTGTAATGTGGTCAAAGTGAGAATCATAGAATGATAGAATTGTCAGGGTTGGAAGGGACCTTAAAGATCATCTAGTTCCAACCCCCCTGCCACTGGCAGGGACACCTCCCTCTAGAGCAGGTTGCTCAGAGCCCCATCCAGCCTGGCCTTAAAAACCTCCAATGGTGGCGCCTCCACCACCTCTCTGGGCCACCTGTTCTAGTATCTTGCCACCCTCATGGTGAAGAAATTCTTCCTAATGTCTAACTTGAATCAACCTCTCTCTAGTTTTAATCCATTCCCTCTGGTCCCATCACTGCCTAACAGCCTAAAAAGTCCCTCCCCAGCTTTCTTGTAGGCCCCCTTAAGATACTGGAAGGCCACAATAAGGTCTCCCTGG
>JANIJG010003904.1:0-40929 GCA_024611175.1 Megaceryle torquata | reverse complement strand
ACTTCTTTTGATGCAGCCCAGGATGTCATTGGCCTTCTGTGCTGCAAGCACACAGTGGCTGGTCATGTCCAGCTTCTCGTCCACCAGCACCCCCGAGTTCTTTTCTGCTGGGCTGCTCTCTATCAACTCCTCCCCCAGCCTGTATTGATAGTGGGGATTATTCCAGCCCCGGTGCAGGACCTTTAATGGACCCTACCATTTCCCTCAAAGTGTTACACTAAGTCCCCAGTAACAAATGGTCACCCTGTGGGCTTTTTCTCTGGGTTACACCAGTGGGGAGGATCTGGACATCTTCTTCACTTATCTATTTACATTTTGATGCCCTTCCTTGGAGGCGACTTTTCTGCTATTTGCAGCACTTTTCCTTCAAAATTCCTCTCCTAACAGCATCCCAGCAACAGGACCACTGCTTCTTCACATCCCAAAGAGATATGTTTGCAAATACCTTTTGCACACATGGAATGCTGCAGCATCAGGGAAGCTCACATAAATACAAACTACAGTACTCGCTCTTCCCAATGACTGGTTTTTGTCTTCAAACAACTATAAAAGAGGACAGTCAATATACCTTGCCAGGGTCTTTTTAATGCTTCCTGAGCCATTATGGTCATAATGCTTCTTCAGGCTGCTGTGTCAATACATTTGAGACACTGAACATGTCAAAACCACATAAAATCTTTATTAAGGTGAAATTAAATGAGCAAGCTCAAATCAGTAACTTAAATGGATGTTATCCTTCGAGGATGCCAGACCTAAAAACCAGACACAGCTGAAAAATCCAGGGCACCTAAAGTTAGGATTAAATTAATGTGAAACTCAAACTTTTGCCACAGAGCCTGGGCAGGAGGAATTTAGTAGGACAGGAATTGCTGTTACAGTGCTCTGGACAGCTGCCCTTCTATTTTTATTGCAACATTGGCCTGAGCTAAAAATGTGCAGCTAGTCTGGGGCAAGCAGGAGGAAAACAATTATTGGCATCCTCCCTCTGCTCAACAAATTAACCCAGACTGAACAAAATTAAAAAAAACCCAAACAATATTACTTATTTGCATTACTTATTTACGGTCTGAGGTGACAGTATATGGGGCTGCATTGCCTCAGCAGGGAGTCTCTCTTATCCCAACCCCCTCCAAGCACTTTCAGACCCTGCAAAGCTACCAGTGTCATGCTCACATAAAGAGTCTGGCTGCAGGACTTCAGGGGGCTTTCAGCTCAGTGCCTGATGCCAACCACCCTCCTCCCAGCCTTGCACAGGGACTGAACATCAAATATTTTCACTTGCCAAAAGGAGACCATGAAAGGACAAGGAGAACATGTGAGAGCTGCCAGGACCCCGAGAAAGAAAACCTACAGCTCACACCCCAGTTGCCTTCCTGGTGCCCTTAGCTGTGGAGCACGCCAGCCATACACAGGTCAATGCAGCAGCAGGGTGCTCATCCTGCTGTGTGCCATCTGTGAGCTCCCAGGAGAGTAAAATATCTGGTGTTTCAACCCAAGGCAGCAAGAAGGGTGAAAGTACTGCAGGTACCACAAGGCTACTGGGACACCAGAGCTGGGTCCAGGCTCTTCTCACAGATGGTGTCCAGCACGCAGTAGCACAGGCCCATTGTTGCCTCTTCATCCAAATGTTTGTCAGGGTAATGAGATCCAGATCAATTTGTCTGGGCTCAGTACTTCTCAACAGCCAAGTATGGCTTGCTTTGCTTCACTTACTTGTGAGCTCCTGTTCTGCAGTTCTGCAATGCTTGGCAAGTGTATAGGTTCAGCCCAGACCACCCCTGCTGCCCAGGGAGCAATCACAGATCATTGGTAGATGTGCAGGACTGGAACAATTTACTGCCTTATGGGACCAGCCTGGCAGGAGGGCTCAGAAAGGCTCAGGCTTTGCATGTTCATAGGGTGCCATTGCTCTGGTGTCCCCTACAAGCTACAGAGTGGACCCAGTTCCTCTGGAGGCTGTCACTTGGCTTAGAAGAAGGCATACACCTCAGCACTGCCTAGTGGGTTGGTAACTGGTAGTACAGCATCAGTTGGGACCCCGAAGCACCATCAGCCTCTCCCAGCTGTGGGCATGGGCTCCCTTGTGCCCATGGCATGTTTTGAATGGGATGCTGACACAATTTTCCACTGGAGGGCTGGGAATTGACATCCCTTCTGCATTATTGTTCTGATACTTTCACTTCAGCAGGTGGGATTCTATAGCCTGCCAGGAGTATTTTGCATTTCACAAAGGAGCTCTTTTGCCAACACACCTTCTCAGCGTAAAGCTGAAAAATTGCTCGGTTCCAGCCTATTTAGTTTTAATTGTTTCCTTTACTTCTCATTGCCTGCAGCAAAATATCACCTTTCCCTCACAAACAGCCAGGCAGGGAGCCAGTCACCCTGCGCGGCCACTGCCACCGCTACCACCATGCCACCCCTCCTGACAGTCTTATGGCTCTCAGGGGTCTTGTCTCTGCTGGGCAGGACTGAATTTCTGGGAGGAGGTGGCAGCTTGCATTGGCCTCAGCAAGCACCAGGCAAGGAACAGTTGCAGTGCTCCCATTGCTGCACTGTCTCCATGTCTCTGAGGTCTTTGCTGGCTTCTCCGGTCTCCCCTTTGCTCACAGACACCCACTGTGCTGCCTTTCCCAGCCAGCTCTCCTCTCCCTGCTTCCCAGCCTCCCTCCAGCAGCTGCTGTGGAGGGGCCAGTTTGTAACACTTGCTTCCAAGACGGCTTTGAAAAGAAAGGGTCATGTTGTTAAGTGAGAAACATGATGCACACAGATACCCTGGGGGATTTGGAACAGCAGAAGATGAAAAAAGCCTCTCCTCCCTCCCTCCTTTCGCTGCAGAGCAGGCTTTGAGCACCAGTGAGCTGAGGTACCTTCCCAGGGCGATGCAGCGCACCACACCTCAGGTGAGCATCACCACCAGGATCTCTCCTCCCACTCCTGCTCCTAACTCAGGGGCTCAGGGCAGCCCTTCCCCGAGGATGCTCCTCTTCACAAAGATGACAGCCCCATGTCAGCAGTGAAAAGCAGGGTCTTGCAGCCTCAGGGAAAAGGTTGTGGGGACTCCTAAGCCGGATTGGAGGTTATGGCACCAGGAGGAAACAGCACAGTTCCCTTTCCATGCAGGCTCCATCCAGGGAGCACGGCTGGGTGTACCCCCGAGCAACCTTAGCAACTATTAGCTCACTCCAGTACAAGGCATGGCTGCAGAGCTAGATGCCAGCCTGAGACAGAGCA
Source organism: Megaceryle torquata (assembly GCA_024611175.1). Taxonomy (NCBI): domain Eukaryota; kingdom Metazoa; phylum Chordata; class Aves; order Coraciiformes; family Cerylidae; genus Megaceryle; species Megaceryle torquata. The sequence goes on along the minus strand of JANIJG010003904.1, from coordinate 37,698 downwards.
AAAATACACACCACCTGCCAGAGTAACCCCTGGGTAATTTCTTTTATTCCCAGGATAAAATACTGCTGCGGGTGCAGCCTGATGCTGGCCTACCTGAGCCAGTACATCCCAGCCCTGGGCTGCCCAGCACTGTGCTGGAGCCAGCAGCACTGCACTTCCAGAACTGCACGTTTTCCTCTGCTCAGTTCTGGGGAAGAGCTGTAAAACAAATGCTCATAAATTAATTACCTAAAAGAGTGGCAGAATGTTATTAGATATTTGGGAGTTAATTGTACCAATGTTAATTGCATGTATTTTAATGGCACCAGTAGAGATGTAATATGTAATACCATAGGTATTCCAGAATAATTTAGCAATTTAATTAACTTCTGCTAATACCTTTTAAATCATAGTCTCTGAGAGGAAGGAGAAATAAACTTTTCCACTTGGCTAAATCTATTGCAAACTCATTTTTGTTGGTAAAGATACTGTTTTATTTCTCAGCAAATCTATTCCCAAGTAGAGAACCCCCCACAAGTGATCCCTGTGTGACAGGGTGGCCAAGCAGCGTTGTGATTGCCCAGTCCTAAATTTGGAAAGCTGTACCAGAGCTGGGAGAAATGTTTTGGACAGATCATGATGGGCTGAAAAGATAAAGACTAAAAAGATTAGTGGATTTGGGTCAAATTTGGAAAGCCAAACCAGGACAAAGAATGAAAGATAAACATAAACAGCATCAGGCCTCTTATTCCACCTCCCAAAAATGTTTGGTTTAGAAAAAAAAGGGAAAAATACCTCATTTCTCTCTTTTCAACTCCCCCCAGGTGAAGGCAGCTGAGAGGTGACCAACCCCTAGGGCAGCATTTGAGCTGGAAAAATTATTTATTTGCTTTCTGCACCCACTGCTTGATCAGTGCAGCATCTCAGGATGGCACCTGGGGGTCCTGGGGAGGTGGATATATCAGGAGACAAGTGATCTGGGCCATGTGGGAGCTGCTCCTCAAGCTGCCGCCCCCCTCCCCACACTGGCAGAAAAGAGACCACCAGAATCCATTGCTCTCATGGGCCTTTTATTGTCCAGCTGGCCCTTGCCTCCCACCCCTCTGCCCACAGCCTGCCAGGCCCCTCACCACCACACAAACCAGTGGAGGAGACCCACAGCCATTCTTGAGCCCAGCTGCCTGCCCAAGGTAGCACATCCTTCCTGGCTCTTTTTGGTGTTTGTTTGGGGCTTTTTTAATATTTTATTTTAAAAATATAGAAGCTGTGGAAAGCAGCCCTCTTAAAAATGCTTGATGCTGGAGTGAAATGCATTGTTGCCATCCTTATTATGAAGCCCTGCTGGGTGCCCGTGCCTGCCTGCGGCAGTGCCGGTGCGGCCAGGACAGCGGCACTGGCTGCTGCAGGTGGGGAGGAGAGAGACAGAGAGACCCTTCTAAAAATAGAGTCATTGTGCTGACTTGTTTGGAGTGAATGAAATACATAAAACACCAGCATTAGATTAGCCTTGGCTTGTCCAATATTGCTCCCAGCAGAGTCAGCATAGTGCACTGGTGGAGGTGCAGCCCCCCTTGTCTCACCCATGGGGTGGGTGACCCATGCCAGCCCCTGGACCTGCTCCCCACCACAGGGCTTGCTGCTCTCGCCCACCACCCACCACAGGGACACCGGGGCAGCCCGGGGCAGCCCGGGAGCCATTATAAATAGGAAACTGTAAACACAACAATTGGAGAGAAGAGACATCTACGATCACAGGGTTTACTAGTTCAAATGTCCCACCCTCCCCCACAACCCATACACCTATGTCCCTGTCCCCACTCCATAAAAAGGTCTCCAGTAACAAAATTTTCATTCCAGGCTCAGAGTAAAGATGAAGTGCTCAAGGAGTAAAAAGGGACATTGCAACCTTAGTCGTCTTTGCTTGGGAGGGGAGAAGGTGGAGGAAGGGAGAGGGTTAGCTGGTTCAGGTCCTTTGCAAGTTCATTTGGTTTGTCTGGAGTACTCCTAGGGTTATACCTGAGATGAAGACGTCTAGGGGACACTCCATAGCTCAATTAAAATATGGGTGGTGTTTTGTGCCTAGAAGAGCCCTCGCTCTTGTGTCACGCTCGCCCTGCACAGCAAGAGAGCAGCACCCCTCCTTCACTTGGCACAGGGCTATCTGAACCAACGCTCGGCTGATGGGGATCCTTCATGTGTCGAGGATCTCGCTTGTGGGCGATGGCTCATGGGGGATGCCCTGTGCGCTGTGGATGGTCTGGTTGTGGGAGAGGGAATTCTGCTGGAGCTCCAAGGCGATGGCATTCTGAGGGAACTCCTTCACCTGCCGCTTGTACTCAAGGAAGGTGCATGCCTTGGTAGCGATCGCGATGATGTTCTTGCCAATAAAGATGGTGGAGACCCTGCTGTCCTGGAATAAGATCATGTTGATGGCCCGGATAAAGATGGTGACGATGTTAATAGTGACCAGGCTAAGGACAGGGTAGAGCATCATTTTTTGTGGGGCAATGTGCTCCCCTTGCATGCTGATCTCACTGAGGGACACGCAAGGCAGAATCAGAAGGAGTATGTAGCAGTAGAAGAACATAAGCCCCTCTGCCCAGATGGGCAGTCCGGTCCTGTGTGGCTCCCACAGGTTGGCCTGGATGTCCAAGATATCCAGCAGGTCGAGGGCCACCCAGAAAAGGCGGCCCCTCAAATCCTCTTTCTTCCGAAAAGTCCGTATGTACTCCATGCTGTCCAAGGCCACCAGCACCAGGTAGAGACCCGGCACACAAATGGAGAGGAGCAGGGTTAGTGCTTTCCTGGCCACTGTCTCCAGGTTCTTCTTGTCTGCTTTGTAATTCTGAAAGATGAAATACAGCTTGATCTCCAGCACAAAGATGTAGAGGAACCACAGGATCATGGCATAGCCCCTCTTGGCTGTCTTCACTTCTGCCCCCACCCATACTGCCACGTAGCGCAGCACAATGAGGAAGCAGATGTCCCCCACCAGCACAATGATGCAGACACCAATCTTGCGGGGCCCCTGGTTCTGCTCCACTAGGTAGGCGTCCATGAAGGCCATGCTGGTCATGATGACGATGGTGGTCAGACAGACGTGGCGCTTGTCGGGTGGCGGCAGCACCATGGTGAGACAAGTGGCCCTCCCTTCGCACTGTCACTAGGGGAGTGGTCCTGCTGGTGGGACACAGGTGGACATCCAAAGTGAGCCCAGGGACCAAGGGCTGCTCTGTCCCCCAGCCCCAGGAAGAGGTCCCTGGAGAAGCAGTGACTCAGCTGGCAGTTCCACTCTGCAGGGGCTCTGGGCTGCCCCTGCAGATCCTACCCCAGCTCTCTGCCCTTCGCTGGCTGTGTCCTGCAAGCACCACAGCTCTGTCCCCAGCCCTGGGCTGGCCGAGCAGCCCAGCCCCAGGCACCCTCTGCCCCCAGCAGCCAGGGCTCACAGGCATGCAGGGCCTCCTGAAGCAATGTCCCTCCTCTGTGGCAGGCCCCCCATCATTGTCAGGCTCCCCGGCAATCCTATGGCACTGATGCACTTCCAGGCTCCAGGCCCCAAATCCTGGTACAGATCCCTGGAAATGCGGTAGGTAATGGGCAGCAGGCAGACCTGTCTGGCAGGGTAGGAAGGGGAGGTCTCCTCTTCTCAGTTAGACCCCACGCTCCTCCAGGGTCTATGGGGGTCCTGTTGTGTCCTCACAGAGAACCACCTTCACACCTATCCCCACGGGGCTGTGCTGTGCTCCTGCTGATTCCAGCTGTACGTGCATCCCTCCATCCCTGGAAAAGAGGGCAGAGAATGGATGTTAGGGACCCTCCATGTGCTGGCCATGGGATGGTGAGGATGACAGCCTCTCTCAGGTCCCACCACACTGCAGCATGAGCCAGGCTCATGCTAGGTACCTTCTCACTGCTGGAAAACCCACCATCAAGCCCTGTGCATGGCTTAATGCAGAATAGCTTTTTATGAAGGACAAACACATCCTAGAGTGTCCTGCATGGAAACATGGTGTGCTGCCTTCACACAGGCACTCTCCATCCAAAACTCCTTGGCAAGCTCAAGCTCTGGGTGTGAGGGTTTCACAACCCAGGTGGACACAGGCAGATCTGTGAGCACTCTGTAACACCACAAAGTCCCACTGGGGCCGTGGCACCTCGAGCTCCAGGTGTCCCAGCTCAGCTGTGTCCCAGTTGCAGTGGGGAGTGGGACCTACATGCTCTGCAAGGGTCTCAGCCCAGGGTCTGTTCTGCTAAATTATGGCCATGGGCTTTTAGCAGTTACTGAGGAGTGGAGCGCTCGGCTTCCAGTGAGGAATAAATAACAACGAGCTCTCTGGAGAGGGCTCTAGGGTGTTTTTCTTGCTGCTTGAGCAGCTGCCTGACGGGCTATGAAGAGGTGCTCAGAGTGGCAGGCTGCCAGTCCCCTGCCATGGTGGCAGCAGGGGAGGGGCTACAGCAGCTCACAGGACATGGGCTATGTCCCTTCTCGAATAGGGGTGAGGTTAGGGCTGGCACACAGGGCTTGGGATGTCCCTGGCATGGCAGGGGAGGGGGTAGGAAAGCTGTTCCTGGGGTGGCATGAGGTTCCAGCAGCTTTCTGGACTGGCTTAGCTGCTCAGCTCCTTCTGAACATGCCGTGCTTGCTTAATTCACTTGTTAATCTTTTCTGTGCACTCACAGGAATTTAATAGGTCCCAGTGCACTCAAGAGAACTAACAAACTGCTTACACAGAGTGGAGGAGATAGATAACCATCACAATCAGAGTTTCCCATCACATGACATGTGACAGCTAGCCCTACTGCATAGCCATTCCCTGGGGGTAAAGTGCTTGGCCCCACAGATCACCTGTGATCACCCCATCTCCTCCTGTGGAGCCTGGCCACCCTGGTTATGTCTGACCATGGATCCTCATTGCTCATGCAACCTGCGTTTCACAAGCCTTCAGCGCCAGTAGTGGAAATGATGGCCCTGGACATAACATCTCTGGGGTGATGCAGCCAGGCTGCTGGGTCTGAGAACCCTCCTGGCCCAGCTGCCAGGGTTAGGCTGAGCCTACACCTGGATTTGGAGGGTTGTGAAGGTGCTGAACTAAACCCCACACATGCATGCACTTCAGCTGCTCATCCACTGGGGCCATGGGCCATCTCTGCTTGTAGGAGCAAGACCGGGACACAGGGAAAGCTCTGGGAGCTGTCAGAGGGACTCAGTGACAGAGCCCACCCAGGATGTGGTGACACTGCTTCTGCTTCCACTGGCTGGCTTAAACCTGGGCTCTCTCATCTTTTAGGGAAAGAGGCAGAGGTGGAGGTTGAAGGGAAGACACCAAGCCTAAGGGATTGTAAACCATTAGAAACCTGCCCTACTTTGCACAGGGAAGTGTATTGCAGCTGCCTGTGTTTATAGGGCCTCATTTAAATAAAAGCTGGATTGTCTTCTCTTCAGGGAGAGAAGAAGAACAAAGAAGAACAAGTGGGAAGCCAGATGAGTCAGAATCAGCCCTAACATGTGTCTGAGTAGGTGGACACCAGGGATGCATGTACCTGTACCTGGTTCCCTAAGGATGTGGCAGGCAAGGACATTGTGCTCAGCAAACATTAGCAGGGGACTTAAAAACCACTGTCCCAGCTGGGACACCCACATTGAGTCCACTGCTAAACTCAGGCATAGCAGGGAAAACTGGGGTGTTAAAATAATTTCCCAAGCAGGAATTGCTCTGAAAGAAACCAAAAAGATGGAGAAGATTCAAGAGTAACCTAAATGGTGCTTCCCAGGCAAGGCCTTCACTGCAGCCCTGCTCTCACCAACACAGCTCTCTGTGATGTCTTGTAGCTGCCATTTAGGGCTTCAATTTGTTCTTTCCTGAGGTTTTGGATAAAAATATACAGTCATTGCTATAACAGCATTTAAACTCATGCCAAGTTTTACAGGGGATTTATAGCCAAGGATGGATAATTCCAGATAAATTAGGTCTTTCAGGAAGGAATGGTGTGGGTTTTTTTTTTCACCCTAAAGCATTTATGCCTTCAAAAGACAGTGGTTATTTAAAGGGCAGTGGGTGCATCGCAGCACATTAAGGTTAAGAGGCAGCTTGCTTGTAAATCACGCCACTCTGCCCCGGTGTTACATGTGTGGTCTTGGAAGCCATGGAAGACATGCTCCTGGCCCAAGCTATTCTCAACACCTACATGGAAGGTCACAGAAAAACCCTGCTCTGCCTCTCAGTGCATACCCAGGGCACTGGATGATATTAATTCATGGTGTTTACAACAGCAGCAGACAAGTCTTTCTCCACCAGTGCTGAGGAGATTGTTTGCAGAAAAAAAATATGCTCAAATGGTGGATTCTTCCTTCTCATCCACTCCTGAATGATTCACAGCAGCTTGGGTTTGATAAACATGCTCATTTGCTATGGTGACCTTTCAGAGCAGACAAAGGCAATCATGGGGCTGAGCTGAATTTCAGGGCTTGAGCAGTGCTTTCTCCTGGGTTAAATCCTATATTACCCAGGGTGAGCGCCTTTCTTGCCTTTTGCAAATAGTTTCCAAGCATTTCCTGCAATGCAAGCTCTTCTTTTTATTTTCCAGCTGTACAATAGCTAGTATTTTCCCCATGCCTCACAGCCCCGGTGCTATATGGAAATACAGAGGTCTCTGCCTATCTGTGGAGCAGAGTTTGCCTCTTTGAGTAATGTGTGACCATCCTGCCAGGGAGGCGAAACATTAAACTCTCCTCAGAGAACTATTAAAAAAAAGCAGGTAGTTTATAAACAACAATTACTCTGTGAAATACTGATTCATAATTTTTAAATGAGTGCATTTGATAGTACATTCAGAAACTGCTTGAGAAATGTGCTGGAAAAACAAGAAAATGAGCGTGTCAGATAGCCATGAGCATATGTGAAGCAAATATTCTTTTAGACAAGTATTCACAAAGTTTTCTTTCCTGCAGAAATTCTTGTAAAAAAAAGGCAGCTCACCTGAATATAATGAGCCAGGAGCATTACAGATGCCAACAAGTCAGGCTTGCAACTTCCTATGGAAAGTGATCCAGCAGCCTTTGCATGCCGCTCAGCGCCAGGGCTCCCATGAGCAGGTATTGCAGCGCTGCTTCACTCTAGACAACTATGGGCTTCCTCACCAGGACAAAAATTCACTATTCTCCTCTATCCCTGTCCTATGCAAACAGCTCCATTGCTTGCATTGGAGGAAGCAAATGAACTTGCTAATACCTACAGCAGCTTGTGATCAGCTGGTTGATACACAGCACAAGGGCAGTGCCCAGCCACACCAGTGAAGACCAGCAGCACAGCATGGGGACAAGCAGCAGCAGCATGTCTCCTCTCCATCTCTAGGGCTTGCTTGGTGACATCCCTGCAGTGGGAGAGGCTGTGGTGGGTTGAACAGGGGGCTGTGATTTCCTGGAGATGCTTGAGGGTCCTGCAGGTGGGTCCAAACCCAACTAAAGCACAGGGCTTGCACTCCCATTTCTGCCCTGCTTCCTCTGGCACCAAGAGAACACAAGCAGCAGAGGTGCAGCCCCGGTCCTTATTACTCTGGTGCCTCTGCTCTGGCTAGGGAGTTCTTTCTTGGTCTTGTTTCTGTTTTTCCCAGCCCTCCCAGCTGCTATAAAGCACCTGTGGTTACCCGAGAATGTGCAGTCACAGCCTTTGCTTCACCATCTGCCCAGCCAGTTTGGTAGAAAATTAAACTGTTCTTTCTACCACTCATTGCAGTGTGATTAATTACCAATAGTTCTGCCGCTGCTGGCATCTGCAACCCGCAGTCACCCATCACCAGTACCATCCTGCATCCTGTCCTGCCTCCACTTGCTGCCTGTGCCCAGAGTCACCTGGCATGGCACCATGGCACCAGGCACCACAGCTGAGAGCCATGCAGGTTCTGTGAGCTGCTGGCGTCCCCACATACCTGCACAAACCCAATCTCCCAGGGCTGCAGAGCAAGTGGCCACAGAGCTGGTGGAGTCACCATCAGACCACAGCCTCATTAATGCCAGCAGGCACGTCCTGAATCCTGGCTCTTCCTGGCAAATTAGTTTGAAATTATTTAAGCGATTTGAATTCTGTCTATAAATAAAAGAGGGAGCGAGTGAGGCAAGAGTATACACAACACACTTCCCAGGTAGTTAGGATGCTGCCTTGCTTAAAGCTTCATTTGCACTTTAATTGCTTTGATCTATTCCAGTTTTCCTGAGTGTAAATCCGAAGATCCCCTTCACTTAGTCCTTCAGCCCTTTGAATAGCTACTTCCACACAAAGCCCTTTCCCTGGCTGGCAGTGCCTGCCCTGCCATGCCCTCTGTCACCACACTGTCCCCGGCATGGAGGAGGATGAAGTGACAGGCATGGCCACCTTTTGCAGGCACTAAAAGCCAGCCACAGCAGAGCCACTCGGGCAATGGCATCGCTCAGTGGCTGTGCTTCAGGAAGCAACCAAGCAAGAGCCAAGAGACCTGCTCTCAGCAGAGGCTGGGGGTGGAAAGCAGCTCTTAATTGCTTTTTGTGACCCACTGGATTATTAGAGAGCTCCACGGAAGGATGGGGCTTACAGGGAAAGCAAATTCTCCTCTGACTGAGAAACTATAAACCATGTCATTCCCATGTCATTGCATTTTCTTGCCTTGACTTACTGAAAATTGTTGCCGGTGTGTGTCTTGGTCAGCCTCACTGACCTGTGGGCGGGGATTTCACCTGCTCCCCAGGACAGTCCCTGGGGACTGATGGGGCAGGGGGATGCTCAGACCCTGGGGAATGGGGAAGGTCACTCCTGGGAAGTGGCTGTGCCCAGCCCCCTCCGAGACACTACTGGCATCTCAAGTGCATCCTGTGAAGGAAATGAGATTGAGGAAGGTTTTTCCGGACCCTGTGCACTAATTGTGTCTGAAGGAGGAAACAGTCCACTCGCTAATGATTACAGATAATTTACCATGTAGGATCATCAAGAAACAGGAAAAGACCTTCAAAGTGGTCCCAGAACATGCTCCAAACAAGCAATACAGCAGACCTGTCAGACACAATCAGCTCCTGCTTACACCAGTGAGTGCATCCTCTGTGCCCTCATGCTGCAAAGCCCCTCATTTCCCTTGGGATGTTCATTTCACAGCCTTTCCCAAAAAGAAACCCAAGCAGAATGTATCAGACTTGTTTCCTGAGTAGAAAAAAGTAAAAACACCATCTTGATCATATTTTTGTGACGTGGTGGGGAACTGCTGCTTGCCCAAAGCAGAGCCCTGCACGGGATGGATGGCCTTTTGTGTTCACAGCCCTGTTCCCTGTGGCTGTCCTGGCCAGGGCCTTTCCGCCAACACAGGCAGCTGGAACTGCTGGTAACATCTCCTCATTCACAAACACACTGAGTTTGATGATATTTGACAGATATGTCAAAAAAAAAAAAAAAAAAAAAAGTTTTTTTCAGATATTTTTGGTGTTTAAACAGTTTAGAGAAGGTAAATGATTCATTTTGACTTGTACATAAAACGTGACACTGTAATACTATGTTTTGACACTACCAAAACAATTTACCATTTTCCCAGCAAAATGTGATGCTTCTGTAGAGGAATTCCTTGGCATTTCAAAGTGAGCTGGATTTTCAAGATTTTGTTCTGATCTGGACCAAACCCCAGATTTAAGTGTGAAAATCCCCTATGGTTTGTTGGTTTGGGTGTGCAAAACGGGGCGCATTCAGCAAACATCTGCTTGCATGTGCATTTGCCATGTGGGAGGTACATGTGGAGCTCAGGGCCTGTGGACTGCAAGTGTCTCCATCTTCTTCCCCTACTGCAGGCTCCCTGCACCCTCTGTTCCCCCCTCTCAAACAAAAGAGCTTTTCCCCTCTCTGCTGCCTCGGGGGTCCTCCTGGGCCTGCCTCACTCATAAAGACCTGCTCCTCCTCTGCCAAAGTCCATCAGCATCTTCTCTATGCCTCTGGCCTCCCAGGCTCCCCACCCAACCCAGCACTCCTGCAAACACTGTGCCCAGCATTAGCTCTCCCAGGGGTGGTAGGACTTGCCCCTGCCAGGGTAATTTGACACAACTGTAATACTTTTCTGCTCTCCAGGCTGTTTCTCCACTTTTTTGAGACACTGTTGGATTTTAAATGTTCCCTTCAGCACACTCCCAGACCACCACACTGTGCTGTCAGCAGATGCAACCAACATCCTTGATACTTCCCCAGCCAGGTCACCCATGTCAGTGCCAGTTCCTTAAGTAGGACCTGTCCCCTGACTGAGAAACTATCTTGCTTTGGGCTGAAGGAGCCATACCATCCTTGTGCTGGGGGTAAAGCATGTCACACAGGTGAGGAAGAACTAGATGCATGGAAGATCTCCTTCATCATCACCACAGGGATGTGTTCCCACAACCTGCATTTGCACAAGTCATCTAACCAAAGTAGAGCAATAGACCGCCAGCTCTGACCTCTGCTGGTACCTTCCTGGACAGACAGACCTAATCCAATGGCTCACCAAGTTTCACTTGCAAGCAAAGCCAAGAGCTTTGATTTTCACTATGCTACAAACAGGTATAAATGCAAACACCAGGACTAAGCTGGGCCAGGAGTGTAAAACTTGGATCTGATTTTGGTAGCCTGGGGCTGTACTTTTGTGCATGTCACACTTCAAATAACCTCACATTGTTGGTATTAGGGGAAAGGAAGGCATAGAGCCAGTGCACAGTCCTCATATAGACACCTTAGAATCATAGAATCATAGAAAATTATGGTTGGACAGGACCTCTAGGACTGAGTAATCTGGACATCCATAAATCCATGGGTCCTGATGGCATGCACCCACAGGTGCTGAGAGAGCCAGACCACTCTCCACCATATTCACTAAGTCATGGCAGACAGGAGAGGTGCCTGGGGACTGGAGGAGGGCAAACATCACTCCAATCTTCAAAAGGGGTAAGAAGGAGGATCCAGGCAACTATAGACCTGTAAGCCTCACCTCCATCCCTGGAAAGGTAATGGAGCAATTTATCCTCAGCACTATCCTTAGGCATATCAAGGACAAGGGGGTAATTAGGAGCAGTCAGCATGGTTTTACCAAGGGGAGGTCATGTTTGACCAACTTCATAGCCTTTTATGAGGACATAACCAGGTGGATAGATGATGGTAGAGCAGTGGATGTGGTTTATCTTGATTTCGGTAAGGCATTTGACACTGTCTTCCACAGCATCCTTCTGGGTAAACTGAGGCAGTGTGGTCTGGATGATCAGGTAGTGAGGTGGATTGGGAACTGCTACATCTACTTGTTTTTTAAACACCTCTTCCCCACTGCTGCTGGAAATCCCCACAGATGGAGGATGGAAAAGCTCCCTGCTCTTGCTCATCCTCACTCTTCTGGGTGCTGGCAGGGAGGCATAAATTTTCCTGGGACCACTGCTCCCAGCACCCTTACCTAACACACCAGAGAACTTTCAGCACTGCTCTGACAGCATCAGGTGCCCAAGAGCCAAGCAGCTCCAGCTGCCTCTCACCTCATACACATAGGGCTGAGAGAGAAGCAACTAATTGAAAAGAAAGGGGAGCTGGTGTGTAAAGCTATAAATAGGAGAGTGCTGGGATCTTCCCAGGGTGCTTGCAGGGGAAGGGGCTGCTGGGAGCTCTGGGCTTCAGGGACTAAATCCAGAAACCTCCCAAGGGAGCTGGATCTGAGCTCTGCAGGCTTCTCTGACCTATGTGAGATGGCATTTAGGTAGAGACCATTCTGCAGTAGATGGCTAAAGAAATGAGGGTCTGGCTTGTAGGCTCTCTTCTTGTAGAGACCTGGGCAGAGAGGCACCTGCTGGTTTCTCTGACCCAAGGACAGACAGGGTGGCAGACTAGAGGCAGTAGGTGAGGGACCTATCCTCTTACCTCCTTCCTCACCCACACAGTGCAGGGAAAGGTTGTGAGCAGCATGCGGCTTGTGCATGAAAACCAGAGTGGGCTTAAAAGGTAAGAGGTGGGAGGGCAGAGGGGGCTGACTCTCAAACTGCAATGCTGGAGATCCCTGGAATATGATGCTGGAGGTACAGAGTGATTTCTGTACTCCATGGCTTTTGGGAGGTGCTGTGCCATCTCCCAGAGGAAGTTCTGTGGTAGGGTGGAAGGAGAGTGAGAACAACTGTGTGTCCTGCTGCCATGAGAAAGCTCTCCCCTTGTCTCCCTAAGTAAGCAGAGGGCCCTGGAGCTCAAGGAGAGGAGTTAACTTCAGCATTGTGTAGGTGGGAAGGCACAGCCAGAGGCCAACCTGTCAGCCCCAACAGACAGCTTCTTTGCAAAGCAAGCGGCATCTCTGCACTCCATGGGAGCTGCTTCAGGCTTCTCCCTGCTACCAAGCTGTGGTGGCACATTGCAGCTGGGCAGCAATCACAGAAAAACAATTATGTCTCTGTTATTACCTTTCTGTCCTGAACATGGGGTTAGTGGAGGTGGAATGAGCTGGACAGTATGCGGAGTATGAGCTGGGCAGTCTGCTACTGCCATCAGTCTCGCCTTTGATTTACAGTGATTATTCTACTCTTAATTAACACAAGAGAGCTGCTGGCCACTCTGGTGGAATGAAGGAGCAGAGCCCAGTGGTGGTGATAAAAGAAGAGTGTGTCTGCTGGCTCCTGCTGAGCCTGGCACAGCTGTCCTCTCCCCTGCCACACACCTTGACTGCGTGTGATGCCATCTCCAAACCTTGCCGGGGAATTCTCCCCGTCCTGCAAGGCCAGGATTCAGCTGCTGTGTGAACTAGTGGCAGAGATGGGCAATCCAGTTAAACTCTGAGGTAATTTTGCTGCTGTCTGTTCTTCCAAACCACCTTCAGAGAGTGTTGAAGACAAAGCCTGGTTGGCTCCCACAGGGCTTATTCACCCATATACTCCTCAGAGGAGACCTTCCTGAGACAGAGCCTCTCCTGTGCCAGGTGTCTCTGGTGACACCTGGCATGCTGCTGCTCACTGAGGTCTAAGGCAGCCCTCTGCCCTGCATGGGGTGGAGGTGCTCCCCTAAGAACTGGAGTGGGGTTGCTCAGCCTGTTGCAGACAGGCTGTTGTTGTTGAAATGCACCTCAGTGGACTGCTCTACATTTATTCTCCATCGCGTAAGTCCATGCCTCTGCCAGATCCTTCTGGAACAGGCACTCTGCAGGTCAGTGTGCTGTGGGACATGGTACATGTTAGGCTCAGGAGCACAGCAGGTAGATGTGGTTGGTCATCCTTGTAGGCACCAAGCTCAAGGTCACACGCACACCAATCCTGTGTGTTCCTCAGCCTCTGGGGTGTGGGCAACACTGGCATCTGCTGCTCTGACATTGCCTCGGAGATAAACACTGCACCCATCTCAATACAGAGCAAGAAAAATAATGCCAGCCAAGAGGTCGTCCAGGAGACATTTCTCTTCCTCTGATTTCCAGCCTTCCTTCTACCAACCATACAATAAATCTAATAAAATCTGTCTTGCTGGTGTTTAATTCAGTTTCAGCATCCAGAGACCGGACTTCTTATATCACTCACAGACCTAAACAGCTATGTCTTTGGCATACAAGCCAGGCCAAGGGGCTGCTGCAGGCTACCTTAGAAGAGAGAAATTAGCTAGGATCAGAACTTGCTCTCACAATCAATTATATGTTCGTAGATCTTCCCTGGGTCATGCCTAATTGAATTATTTAAATGCTTGAACAGCATGGTCAGAGGCAGATGATGACTCTAGACTGAAGTCTGGGGACTAAATGAGTTGCCTAATGTGTTTCATCTTGAGGACAACTCTCTGCAGCACCTGGTAATCTGCACTGTGTTCAACCCAGTTCCACCTCTAGTGGGCAGATGGGCTTGAGTCCAAATTTGCTCCATAACTTGGAAGTGCATTGTTAGGATGGTGGCTCTGTTCCACAAAGCATCTTCTGGTCCCTAGCCCCAGTGGATGCAGGGTCACATCTCAGTAAAGCTTGGAGGCTCACAGAGCCAGGGCTGCAAATGCCCTAATCTGAGCTTCCGGGAGCATGTCTGACAAATGCTTCTGGCCTTATCATCTTCACAAGGAGGATCACTGGTGTTGTGTCACATGCTGCTAATGAATTACTGCATAGCTCCCAGCAGGACAGATTGGTGTTTCCATGATGCCCTCCCAAAGGTCCTCCACCCACCTCCCAGGCAGCAACACAGTGATGCTCCAAGATGCCCAGGAGCCAGACCTGAGAGGTGCTGGGAACTGCTGCAGCCCCTTGCACAGGCACCAGCTGGCACATGGGAAAGGTTCAGGGTGCCGAGGGTGAGTACGTGCAGAGGGACTGTATATCTCAGTCAGGATCTGTGGTACTCTCTCCTTTGCATCCATCCTGCACTGTCAGCCAGTTGAGGACACTTCCATATGCCTTGTGCAGCTCAGACCACCAGCATCCCAGCCCAAACACCCGGGTGGTGCCCCTGCAAGGGTCTGAGCTGCAGCTTGGGCAGCACCCTGTTGCACAGGATGTGTGCTTCGTGTTTGCCTCGGGCCCTGTTTGGATTTGAGTTGTTCATTTGCGTGAGCTGTTGGTTTTTCATGCTTTCTTTAATAATGAAATTCTTTCCTTCCTGCAAAATGAAACAAAATTAAACAAAACAGTATCCAAGTCATGAATCCTTGCTGAGGATCTGTACTCAGAGGCACCTATGTGTCATGCTGACCTGCAGAGCACTGTGAGCCTGGGAGGGTGAGTGGGCAGGGGCAGGAGCCCTGTCCCCAGCAGTGGGGAAGCTCCCAGGCTCCTCGCTGCCTGGATCAAGGCAAGGAAGATGCTGGGCACAGAGGCTGCACGGAAATTAGGAGATGCTTTGGCTTCCCTGTCCGATAGCACGAGCAGGCGTCCGCTCCCCCAGGGGAATGTGATAATTTGCTGTGCTGGAGCTCATTGCCAAGGAGATAAAATATTTATGGCTGCTCTCTCTTGCTTCCCGTTTCAAGCCACGATGACTTATTTGTTACAAATTTACATGCATGTTTAAAGACATCTTTACATTCCCTCTAAGTACAAAAGGTTTATTTCTTCATGTAGCATTTTGCCAGTCAGAACCAGCCACCCCATCTACTCTGTGCCTGCATTTGTCCCCAGCTTCAGTGCTCGTTTTCCTCTTGGTAATGATTATCATTATACTAAGAAAAATGGGTCATTTAGAGCAGTTTCTCCCCAAATGAAAGGCTGTGGGATACAGGATATCATTAAAATTCTAAACCTGACTTCCAACCTCAAAAGCAGGCTCTTGCTATTTGGGTATCTCTGTGGAGGGAGGAAGGGAGGAAAGGAGAGAGAAAGGGTACCCAATGAATGTGTTTTGGCCACGAAACGACTGGCTGAGTATGTGTGGCCTGTGCTGCTGACATCTGTGCTGGTGTTAAAGGCCTTGGGGCTGAGGCCATGGCCTGTGCTGCTGACACACAGACTCCCTGCCCAGCGGTGGAGGGCAGAGGCTGCCTCCCATCCTCTCCAAAGCTGCCACCCAGCTATAAGGCTCCTGTTGCACCCGCTTCCCAGCAATGCTGTGCAGGGGAGCGCAACCAGAGCACGTGATGGGAGCTAATTCCTACCATAAAAAGAGCGATTTAGGTCCTGCCAGGAGGGATGTGACTGGTTTGACTGCCCCTGTGGAAGGGGAGGGTGACATGCTCAAATTAAGCCTGTGCTTGGCTGAGGGAAGAAAGCTTGGATGCAGCATCCCTGGAGGTAGCACCTGCCTTGCCTTTCTACATTGCTAGGGCTCAGTAGGCCCTATTTGCGAGTGTCAGTGCTGTCCCTCAGGTAAGCTGAGTTCAGTCTAGGACCTGTCGCCAGTCCCTCCGACACTCCCATGCCTGCAACTGCAGGTGCCTGAGGACAAAATTCTTGCCCAAGGTCTCTCCCCACCTCCTCAGCCCTGGGCTCCCAGCACCAGGGTCCTCAACAGGCTCCAAGATAACTCCTTGCCTCCTCCTCCTGATGACAGGAAAGTGTGCCCTGCCCAAGTTCAGAGCTAGCTTTATGCATGACAGCAGATCTCACAACCACCTGGTGTTCTCCTTTCCCCAGTCTCCAGCATCCTGCTGCCACAGAGTCTTCTTTCTATCTCCTGGTATCCCCAGAAGGGACTTCATGAGAATTGTGTTGCTTAGAAAGGCTATGCAGCTTCTGTGCAAGCCTGAAATTGTGTACAGAGCTGTAAGGCAAAGCTAATCCGTTTTGCAGCTTAGCCAGCTGCTGAAAAATGCTATTTAGGAGTGAGGGACTGCTAACTGTTTTTCACCCCCCCCTGTGAAATGGGAGGGCCAAGGGATATTCAGAGTAAGAGAAATAGAGACTGACCCCAAATGGCTAATTTAGAAACATCTTCTAAGATACTTGCCCCAAACTGTTAACTTTTGAAGTAGTTTCTTTCTAACTGCTCAGAATGGACTAATTTTTCATTCTCTTTTTTCACATTTTAAATCAAAATACACATGGAAAGCTCTCTTGCTGCTGATCACAGCCAAGCACGCACATGGCAGCTAATGCTACATCTTGCACGCAGGACGCAGGAACAACTGCATCAACCCGCTGCTGCATTAAGCAGCTCCACATTATAACATTGACCTTGCACGGTCACAGCCACAGAATTAGTAGCGTGCATCACTTCCAGGCTTGCCATGCCCAGGCGTGCAGCTCTCCCCATGCTATGCAGTCCCCAGGCACCTGAAAACTCTAGCAGCTGCAGAGTCGAACGCCTGGCCGGGGCGGAGAGAGGTAGGGGAGCATGGGTGGGATGCTGGGCATCCCCAGGGCAGGGGGAGCAGCAATCCTCCTCAGAGACATGTCTCCATTAGGGGTGTCTGAATGACAAGTTAGTTTTGGTCTAGCGGACAGGCTGAAAATCCAATATAAATTATTTCTGTTTGACCGCCAGCTCATTATTTTCACTTGGGTTTTTGAGCAAAATAGAAAACTGCAAAGAACAGTTAGGAGTCAACCTGAGATCTTTTGTTCAGCCCCAGAAAGTTGTCCTTTCTCTCTGGTATTATTTTACCCTTCTCCTCCTCCTCCCCTCCTCTCTGCTGCTGACTTTAGATTGACTTTAAATTGACTTTAAAATAGCAAATTGTTTGGACTTTTCAGCAACAATAAAGAAAATAAACACCATGTTGTCTGGTTTGCTAGAAGACATAGTTCCATGGGAAGAGGGTTCAAACCTTTTTTCCAAGTAATGTCAGGCAAAGGAAAGAGCAATAAAACCTCTTTCTATCCACTAATGGCCACAGAGACATCACACGCCTTTGCCCCTTCTCCCCCTTTGCACCTTCAGCTCCAGCGAGAGGGAAGCTCATCCCTGGGGAAGCAGCAGGAAGTGTGGAATGGATCAGACATTTCCCAGTTTTCCAGAGAAAATGTGAAATGTGGCAAATGTCTTTCTGACAGGTATTTCTGAATGAATTTTCAACTGTAAGAGGCAGGGGAACATTGGTGTTTGTAGAACAACAGGCATCCCTCCTCTATGAAACAGGCAATGATGAAACCCTGCCAAGAAAGCAGAGAGTCTGGGAGATTGCTGCAGCCTGGGTCACCAGGAAGAAAGCCGGCCAGACTGCAGAGGTACAGTGGGTGCACTTGCAATCAGCTTTTATTTTAATTTGCATCCTAAAACCTGCTCCTGGAGGTCCTCCTGACCTCTATAAGCACTACATGAACACTTTGCACTGACTTTTGCACAAGCATTTTCCCTGTGCCACCTTTGTTCAGCCTTAGCCTTCACCACCCTCTGGCTGGGCACACCGCTGCCCTCCCCCTGGCTGCAGCCCCACTCCTGCCTGATTTGTCTGCTTAGGCAGACATTTCTCATTAGGATTCCTGGCAGCCCACCTCCCAGCATGGGGGGACCCAGGGGACCCAATGCCACTGCAGCTCCAGGGTTGCTCCTCTGCTCAACAGCCCTGTGGATTATGATGTTTCCCTGTATCTACATTTTTGCATAAAACAAGCCGTGTCCCACTCTGGGTAGTTAATTCCTGTGTAACCAGGCAGCTAACATCTGCCAGAGCAGCACCACAAAGTCCACTGTGCCTTGTAGCTGCCACCACATTCAGATCCTGCCTGCAGAGGAGTAGGGTATGAGCATGGATGCCAAATATTGGACAGAAAATCATTAATTTCTATTGTCTGAGTGATGCAGGAATGTGCAATTAAGAGTGCAGGTCTTCACATGGCCTAGTCCTCACCTGGTCCCTGACCAGCCCCTCTCTCCTCCAGTGGAGACAGCTTTGAGGTAGGCAGCAGGAGAGCAAGCACTGGGCAAAGACTCAGCTCACCACAAAACCAGCTGCCAAGTGTTGCCACCCTGACAACAAGAGCCACTAAGGACATGAGTCTGTGCAGCTGGGCAATGGTTTTCAGACATAAAAGTCAGTGCAGCCGAGCCCTCTGAGGAGGTGGAGTTGTGTCTCTCTTCTTCTCCTCCTCTTCCTCCTCCCTTCTCCCCAGGTATGGAGTGTCGATAGCATCCTGTGTGGTGATTTCTGCTATCTGGGGATCTGGTGAACCAAGTAAGTGCAAAATACAAGTGCTGCTGCAAGCAGTCATGCCTGGGCTGTGTTTGACTTTGCTGTGCACTGGGAGGGCATGCTGGTCTGGGGATGGAGGTGGTGGTCTCTTTTGTGGTGCTGGGGAAGTCACCTTCTCTGCCCTGGCTGGGGCTTTGTTGCTCTGCTAGGGTGAGGTCTACTTTTGGGATGGGGTTACCCATATCCTCAGTTAAGCAGTGCCCACCACCAGAACACTGCTGTAGGACATGGGGATGGTGGGGCC
Organism: Megaceryle torquata; assembly: GCA_024611175.1. NCBI lineage: Eukaryota > Metazoa > Chordata > Aves > Coraciiformes > Cerylidae > Megaceryle > Megaceryle torquata. The sequence goes on along the minus strand of JANIJG010003904.1, from coordinate 18,951 downwards.
CTCCTTTCACTTTGGCTCCTGCCAAAGGAGGGACTGGCGTCCTGGGCTGCTCTTGGCTAACACCACAGCACTTGTGTTTTCTTCCCTGGGCACAGCCATTAATGGCATTAGCTCTGTCCTACTCTGCTGCTCTCCCTGATGAGTGATGGCCCAGGGAGGTGACATCACTCAGAGGAGCTCTTGGCCAGCAAGAATGTATTCCAGCTTCTGTGAGATGCCCTTTAGGCTGTATTCCCTAGCATTTTGTTTCAGCTCAATTTTGGAGGATTTCTTTCTACCTTGGGAGCCCTTCCCTGACCTCCCTTTTTTTCAAACCTCTCTTCCCAGTCCACTTTAATCATCATCCTATTCCTGTGTGATGTGCTGGGACTGGTGGCTGGCCAGCTTGCTTGTAGTGACAGTCAGGTGTTTCTAGCCACCTAGCTAAGCCCCGATGTTCAGTAATGGAGTGAGCTGGCCTGTGCAGGACATGCTCCCCACCTCCTGTACTTACTTATGCCCTAGAAATAAGGGCAGCTCCAGCTTGCCATGTGAGCTGGGGGCCACAATCCCCTCCCCACAATGCTCAGCCCTGCTTCCTGGCTAGGGTGGTGGGTCCTCTGACTCCCCACAAACCTCCTTTGGTCCTGGGTCGGAGCTGAAATGCACAGGAGTGCACTGATTTGTGTGTTCTTACATGAAGTCCGAATTATCATCTACGGCTTTTTGGGTGCGTCTTTGTGTTCTCTTCCCACTGAAAGTGAATTTCTTTGTGCTGTACTCCAAAATAGCTCAAGTAGGAGAGACTGGAGAGCTGGCTCTTCTTTCTTCCAAGATGAAATACAAGTGCCCTTCTGCATGATGTTTGTGTGAGCTACATCTTACAGGATACCCTATAAGCCTCCAGCCCTGAGCAATGGCAGGACTGGGACAGGACGGCTAGATTCAGGCTTGTACTAATCTGACCTCAGGTCAGCTTTAAATTGATCAGGGCATACCCAGTCCAAATTCCAAATTAGTCCACTTTGTAATTAAATAATAACTATAATAATTCATTCATGGCTTTCCATTGAATGAATTATATGTGCATAAATGTACCCCTTCGGTAAATTGAAACAGGGTATTCAAACACAACTAACCAGATTGCTGCTAATGCTGGGATCCCCTTCTCTGCTGAGCAAGGAGTCATCCTGCCAGTTCATACAGGGTCTGGTCTGCAGTGCTTGGCTGAGCATCTTCAGTAAGAAAACAATGCAGATAAGGAGGAAGGAAAGAAGGAACTTCTAAGAACAAACACAGGGAGCATCTGTCCCCTTTCTGCTCACTGATAGACATGCTACACTGAACACCAGCTCCTGGGAAGTCATCACTTATCCCTGTGTCTTGCTAGACAGCATACGCTGCAGGAAAAATTATAGATGGACTGTTAGAAATGATAGTAGATGCTGAGATCCCATTACAGTTGTCATTTCTTCTGTCAACACATGGGGCGTTTGTATCTGCAACTTCTGTTTGGTGATGGTGAGCTCCCAGAGATGGGGACACTCCACAGTGTCAAGCAATACACATTTCTGTGGGCTGGAGATAATCCATAATGGCAGCAAGTGCTTTGGGACTCTGCAGCAAGAATCGGCATTACTTGTTTTGGGCAGTGCTCACGAGGGAAAGTCCCAGGGGGAAAAAAAACTCTCTATTTTTTTTCATAGAGATGCTACATGTCAGGAACATGGAAGATATTTGTAAAGTGTAAGCTAAGCAAGGCCACTCCACCTTCCCCTCATTATTCATTTGGAAATTTATCCACAAAACTAAGCCATCTATGTTTGGGTTACATTCAAGTGTGAGCAAACTTGAGCCTTGCACTCCACCCCAAATTTAACCAGGAATCAGCTCACTGCCTGAGAGCGCCCTGCAGCAGACAGGGTTGCCTTTGGCTCTCTATGCCCCTGGGTACTAATGTGAAGGAAAATGCAATGGGTAATTTAATCCTATCCCACTAGAAGCAAGGCAACACACAAGCCTGATCATCCTCTCCTCTAAGTTTAGTTCAACAGTATATTAAAGAACTGCTACTGGATTCTTGCCATCCCCTACTTAGCTAAACTACCTGACACTGCAAAACAGTAGAAAATTCTCCATTCTGTGTCATTTCTAATCCTTGTGAGAATGACCTGCATCCATCAGGAAACTTGACCCCTATGCCTGCAAGAAGCCAGTGTAATTTGGGAAAATGGATAGAGTGATGAAGGCTTTCTTGTGACATTGGGCACGTTTCCTGCGGACATACTGCTCCAGCTGCTGAAGTCTTAGCTCAGGGTTCCCTCTGTCCCTCCACTGTAAGCCCATGAACAGTAATGAATAAATCTGTCCCTGCTCACTTGTAAATAGTTTATAAAAGGTTCATAAATGATTTCTAGATACTTCAATGAATAGTTAATCAATTGTTGCAGGGCCCAACAGGTCAGCAGATTGTTTATAGCCATCAATTACAATGTCTGCTGATGATCTTATAACCATCAGTAGGAGTCTACTGCTGTCTACAATAGGCTTATAGCATCTGGAAAGAGTTAATAAATTATTAATAGATGGTGTGAGTGCTCTTAATTAAAGGCTGTAGAAGGCCATCTAAAGATGCATTCTTGGAAAGCTATGGGCAACACAGTAAGCAAACATCTCTCCTTGGGTTTGAAACCCTGCCTCCAAGGAGCAAAGCTAGCAGCAAGTTCCCAGCCCAGCAGAGAACCCATCTGCCCAGTATAAAGCAAATATCCTTAGTTCAAGGCAATCCATCTGATTCAAGACTAACTCCATGCCTGCCATGGGCTGGAGCAAGGCAGGCTGCCCCTGATCCCCCTTTGAGCCCAGTGGCAGGATACAGTGATGCCTGTGCCAGGCAGCTTGGCCACCCCATCCACAACTGCTTGCAGAAGCATTTCTGTGCTTGCCATGCAGGCACGGCACAGGGAAGGCAGCAAACATGGATGCTAGAGAGAATTTCCCAGTTTTGTGGGACTCTGGCCTCCACCTGTGTGCATCAAAGTGTTCTTCCCTCCTGGCCAGAAGGTGGTTTGGGGTGAGGTGCTGCTCCCTTGGCCACGGCATCCCCCTCTGCCTGGGGGGAGGATGACACACAAAAATGCAGTACTGAGGAGCTGTGCACTACAGCACCATGAGGCAATAATGTATATGGTGTTTGGCCTCCTTAGCAGAGGTGCTTTATTATCATTAAACGCTGAGTATTTCTGGATGATAAAAGCAATTAAGTGTAAAAAAATGTAATGATCCATTCCATATTGCATCCAAAAGATATGAAAATCCCTCATAAAATTATCACCCTAGCACAGAATTGGACCTAAATATCTTTATAATGTAAGACAGAGAACTTTGCTTGAAGTCAGAACATTCATAAGGCATTCAATTAGCCACTGGAGGGTTTCTTAGTATTTCCCAATTCTCTACAAGCACAGAGGCAATTACAGGAGAGTCTAACTTTTTTTAATTAAAGACAAAAGACAGAAGAATTTGGATAAAACCTGTTCTCGCATTCACCCTGGAATGTACAGGTAGAGGAAATTTCATACAGATCAGGCTTAATTTACTGCACAATTTAGATCAGAGCTGGAGCAAGACTTTTCCTGTGCATTTGCTGAAAGATACTTCTGCGTGGGAAGGGAACTGGTACGTGATGTACTGCTCTGTGAGCAGGTCCCGAGGATACTCCCACAAGGGGCTGGAGTACGGTGAGATACCATGTGCCCCCCCCCCCCCGCTCCTTCAGCAGACCTCACCACCCCTGCAATGTTCCCAAGCCCTTTGGTGGGTGTCCCATCCCCTCTGCAGAGCCATTCTGGGGGTGTCTGTCATGGGGACTCATGTCCCCCTTGCTTCTGGCCTGAGGGTGATGGCAGCAGCTGGACATGTGTGGCAATGAGTGTCTCTGCCTGCAGCCTGTGCTACCCCACTGCCCCTCAGCCCTTGCACACTCCTCCATGCATCATCACATAGCACAGCCATGCTCAGGGACTGATTTCAGCTGGAAATAAGTGTATATTTGTAACGGGCAGTTAATGGTGAGGGTAATTAATCACAGCAGCAGATTAGTGAGGGACGTGATGGATTTCCCAATTCTGACGTTTAAATCACAATCAGTTTCTCCTTCCAGAACTGCTCAGGCTGAGCCAGAAGTGATGGGCTCAGCGATGCATCACTCAGTCAAACCTTCCCACAAACCAGTGCTGTGGCTGGAGCCTCTGTCCCTGCCCACCTCACCACAGGATACTAGGGCTCTCCCACCCTGGGAGAGGGCAGCGGGAGGGAGGAGAACCTCTCCCTGTGCCAGGGGCTTTAAACACTTCCTCCTGATTTATATTTTGAGAGCGTTTCAATGGATCAAGATGTCAGATCTGTAGTCCTGCCAGGAAACACCATTTTCTTTTAATAATCAGAGAGCAGTAGGTCATTTTATCTCCTGTACCTGCTCTGCTTCTCCAGCAGAGAGGTAGGACTGCACCTTCCCTGGGTAGCAGCACCTCTCTGTTCCTTTCAAGGTAGCTCTGTCAGACCCTTCCCCTTCACCAGGAGAGCAGCACCCCAGCGCAGCCCCCTCCCTGCAGCTTCTGAAGATCCACACACCCCTACACATTTGCATGGGCATCTGCTTCTTCACAGCTGCTCCACACCATGGTGTGGCCTCACGCAAACACCAGCAGCCAGTCGCAAGCATTTAGGCCTCCCATGACAGATTTTTCATGAACGGCATTGCAATCATGACAGTACTTTTAAAAGGAATCCAAAGCCATGCTTTTGACTTTGCTTTCTGGCTCCTGAGACTGAAAGACTCATTTGGCTTACACACAGAGCCTTGTTCTCCAGCCACCAGTGCTAGACACTTCACACTGGCTTCCAGCGCAAGACAAAAACCTCCTACAGCCACCCAAGAGCTCCCGGCCTTCCTGGTGGTGAGGCTTGCAAGGCTCTTCATGAAATCACAGGGGCCACCAGCCCCACATCCCAGTCTCCCTGATGCTGAGTAGGCCCCCGAGGGACCTGGACAGGCAGAATCATCATAGTGAGTGGCTGTGTGAACCCTAGCATGGTTCTGGTCTGTGGCATACGCCCAGGGACCCCCTTGGAGCTGGCTGGCACAGACATTACATCTCTCACCATGTGGTCAGGGAAGAATGAGATGGGCTTCTCCTGACCCCATCCTGCTGCTGCACATCCAAACCTTTCCTATAAAACCAGCCCTGATGGAGGAGGCTGGGCTGGGCATGGGAAAAAGTGTGAGGGGGAAGGAAACATCACTGAAAGGTGAAGTGAAAGTTAATATAGCTACATAAATGAACTCAGACACTCAGCACAGGGAGGATGCAGGAAAGTGTAATGCTGAAAAGTACTTTTTTTTTTTTTCTGAAAAGCAAAGCTCTCTGCTACTTTTTTCAGAGCTCTTGAAAATCTGAGCACATCCTGACTCCCTCGGGACATTCCCTCGAAACCTGAACGCTCTCTGTGGGTATCAGACAAAGGGCATGCAAACTGTTTAATCCCACGCCACAGTGTATTTCAACAGTGGCAGAGCTGAGATCACCACAGCGGGGCCCAGCTGTGGCAGGCGAGGGCTGCAGGCAGCATCCCCTCCCAGCATCCCCAGGGCCTGACACCCATCAGCGTTTCATTTTACCCAGGGCAGCATGTTGATCCTGGAGATGTTGGAAGTCAGCGTTAAAGCCATGCTTTGGCATTTCCCAGCTGCTGCTGCCCAAAGAAATAATGCTAACTGCATGTTAACAAGGCAGGGCTGGGTGCCCGCACTGCCCTCCCCATGCCTGGGTCAGGAAGGGAAGGACTGACTGATAGCGTACTGAGAGATTCCCCACCGAGAGCAAGTGCTGGCTCCTGGGGCTCTTACACTCAGAAAAGAATGGGGAAAAAAAAGTGTTTACAAATATATATATTCATGTAGCTATACACATATCTATATGTAAGTCATTATGCTAAGACCTGGTAAGACAAAGTGGATTGGCTACAGTCTTGACATTCTAAAATTAGGTTTTATGTAAAATAAGTATTTGCATCATGTAGGGCAGTTGGTATTAACATTTCTTTTCATCCAGACTCGTACTACTGCTTGATATGATTGGGTAAAGCCCAGGGCACATGCATATCATTGCCATTCATAACATACACATGGATTCATGACCCAGCTAGAAAGCTGAATCGCCTTGCAATCTTTTTTCCACTGCAGAAACCTTAATAAGCATATAAGTCTGAGAGCAAAAAGAGACCCTATGTATTTGCTCTGCAAGAAGAGCTCTTGAATGGAATTGTAGGAGCCAGGGAAAGCATTCCAGCTGCCCAGCATTCATCACCCACAGGGACTCATTTCTGAGAGCAGGACCCACTGTGTCCATGGGACTAACAGTAGGTGACAGGGCAGTAAATGTTAGTGGAGTGGTTGTATAAGCCCCAAAACAGACCATGACTTGCCTTTCCCCAGGAAAAAAAAAAAAAAAAAAAAAATCCCAGTGCTTTTATTTACTTCAGCTCTTCAACTAAATGCTTTTGGCAAAGGCAATTGACTGTTATTAAGAAAGAATAAACTGAATGCTTACAAACATATACCTTTGAACCCCTGCGCTCCTGCAGGTACAGAAATATGATTCCCATCAACAGGCAGAAATAGTGATTTTAATAATGACTTATGTGTCCCCTAGGTCTTTTCCTGATACATCCTTGCTTCAGCTCAGGTGCAGGGCTGGGAGCAGTAACCCCAGCCTGCGGCTGGCTGTCGTGATGGCATTCATTTCATGGAAACAAAAGTTCTGTCACTAACAGGAGCCAGGGAGCTAAGGCTTCCCACAGAGAGTGAGGAGAGGAGACATGAACACAAGAGGGAGAAGCACACACTTAACCCCATGTGAGGGGAAAGTGGGCATGGTTTGATTTCTGGTGCAGAAGAGTAAAGGTGATGGGAAAGGCACTGCACGCACCAGGGAAGCTTCTGAGAAACATCCCCCTCCAGGAGACCTCTGTCAATCCTTGGAGAAAAAACTCCTGACAAAAGAAGGAAAAGCCACAACGAGCTAAGGAGAAGGGAGACTTGGGTCTATAGAAAGCTTTCCTCAAAGGGAAAGAGAGATTCATGAAGGACTGGCTTAAAAGTCCTGGAATTCTGGTGTCAAAGCTCAGGTGTGACACCCTGAGGGAAACGAAACAACCTGATGCAAATAAGAAGATGGAGATATGTCCACTGAGAAAGACCCTTACCAGGTGTATGGAGGGATTAGGATCATTGGCACCAGCTGAGAAACCAGGTGGTTTTAGAATAAAAGGGCCACGTTGAGGGTTTGCTATACATCTTAACGTGATACAGAATGACAGTAGAAGCTACTGCTGGGACTTTGCATTTGTATTTGCTGATACCACAGCAGGGTCCCCTGTAATCCTTACAACCACTAAAGGACACCCAAGCTACAGGAGATAGGCAGACCTCACCTTCTTCAGCATTGAGCAGCAGCACGATGCCAGGCTGAAAGTTTTGGGAGGGACCCCTAACTCCCTGCACTGCATCCATCAGGCAAGTGTTCAGTTACAGGGTCCCACCAAATTCCTGGGATGCTACAAGAACATTGCATGCCTGATTGCATATGTTTTGGCTACAACTCAATCTCAGAAGGTCAAAAATTGCAATGTAATGAAAAAATGCGCTCCAACAGCTACAAGTTTTGTAGGAGGCCACCATGTACCTGAAAGCCCTTGTTCAGGGGTGCCTTGGTGGCATCAGCACCCAGCACTGATCCAAACTTGGACACTGCCTGCAGCCAGGCAAGTCACCTGGGCTTCCACTGCATCTTCCAAGATGAGCACTCTTCACACAGCATCCACCCTAAGTAACGTCTCACTTGGCAGTCTTTATCTGATACATCTGCCATTCCAGCAGTATTTCCTATATTCCAGAGGGGTGAGGCAGAAGTGAAACAGCAGACCTGGGGCTTGCATGGCACATCTTTCTCAGCCCCTGGTAAGTCATAGTTCTTCTGGTAAAGCCTCCTTCACTCTCCAGACCTGCTTCCACTTTTCTCCCAACCAAATAAATAACTGTGATGGACAGCCCTCATCCCAGAGCTGCTTGAGCCAGCTACTCAACAGCATCTTTCTTGCTCTCTCCCTGCACACTTCTGTACTACCAAGCCAGGGGAGAGCATCCCAGCAAAGATAGCTGAAAAACAAGGTTATTCACTGTGGAAATAATCCAAGTTGCTTTCTGTGTTTCTCCTACCTATCCTGCCCTACCTCTTTGGGGAGGCAGGGGGAAGGAAGCCCACATAGTACATGGAGAAAAATACAGACTTCTCACTTACAAATCAATACAACAGCATTTTTTCTTTTTAGCTCTTTTTGGCTGAAGCCCAGTACTGGATTTCAGGCCCAAATATCCATTTTCAGATTTTTGATCTTGAATGATTTAACAGTATTGAGGAAGGCAGGTGCCTCATAAAATCATATTCTGTCACTTCAAAACCCAATTTTCCAGCAATTCTGCAAACAGAGAAAGTTTTGATTAGCTATGGTTTGATGTTGAGCTGACACCTGAACCCAGGTGGATGGAAGGTTAATGAAGAGCAACAAGTCCCAATAATGTGACCTTAACTACCCAAGCTCTATGATTATTTGACTTCAGGTTTATAAATTTCCCCCTAAATTCACACTAATGGTGCCAGTTCTCCCCTCTGCTTGAGCATTTTTTCCTTTGATGTCTGCTGCATTTTCTTCTACTCTTTCTTCCCTCTTCCCTGAATGGTTTTATTTTGCCTTTGCCAGGGAAATCAAGCACAGCACAACTTTGTGAAGTTCTCTTGCAGCTATAAATTTCCTATATTCAGGTATTGAGGGGTATATTTGCTATAGAGAATGAGTTCAAAGCAACTCTCCTCTTCCCATGAATTTGAGGCAAGATCCATGTAGGACTGCAAGGCTTCACTGCCAAAGCCTTGATAGATGGGAGGACAGAATTAATTAAAATGTGATTAAGCTCCACCATGGCCTCCAATCCGAGATGGGCCGCACAAGCACTGCCCAAAGTCTAAGGACACATGATGCTACATGAGGCAAAAAACTGTGCTGGCTATTAGGCGAGATGAGTTGTGTGGCTGCAGGTAAAGTGGGAAGATCAGAAAAGCTGAGATATCAAAGGTGAAACCAAAGAAGACAGGAGATTGATTTCTATCAGGGAAATAAGAACAGAACAAACCAGTGACTATTTTACTATAACTGCAGAAGGGATGGGGAGGAGTGGAAGGATGAGATTCCCCTTCCTGTGAGCCCGAGGTGGCTCACTGCTGTGCTGCACACTGAAACCAGTGGTCGTGCTCACAGAAATTTAAGATATGTCAGAAGAATTCAAACAAAAGCAAACCAGAAGCTGGTTGTTTTGCAAAGGGATTAAAAGAAAGCTTTAAAATAGGAGCCAGTGGCTCCACAGGTAAATTAATTACGTGGAAGTTGCCCAAGAAAAGAACCTGTAGCTGCAATGAAAGCTTCATTAGCACCACTGGTGTGCAGTACCAGCAGGCTGGGAAGCTGAAGTGCAGGCACACAGCCTGTGCAGGGCAAGAGGAGGTGTTGATTGGCAGAACCACTACACAGAAGGTTTTCCTGGAAATGCAAAAAAACCAGGGAAGCTTTTGCCAGCCAGGATCTTGCTCGCAGAGCTAAACTGCAGCAGGAGCTTAAAATCCATCTCTGGAAGAGAATCACAAGGTTACAGTCTGCAGCAGGGAGCAGTTGCTTGGATGCAGAACTTGCCCAGCCTTAGCCCGAGGAAATCGCTTATGTGCTGCCAGCAGATCTAGAGGAATTTCTTGTGTGCTTTAAACGCAGGAATACAGCTCCACAGGGGTCAGCCCAGGCTGTCCAAACTTTAATAACGCAAGAACTCAGGATCTTTAATAATAAAGTTTCTATCAGGCTACACTTTAACTTTACAATGTGAGTGGCGTGCAAGGGCAGGGGGTGGCTATAGAAAAGCTAACCTAAATCACCCAGCTCTGCTGCTCTTGCAGAAGTGAACCCACAGGGAACAGAAAAGCCATCCCAGGGCAGTGGCAGCCGGCAGCCTGAGCTATCCGCTAATTGCTAAGGACAACCAGGGACCTGCAATTTGTTTGCTTTCTTGCTCGGTCTGGTGTGTGGGAAGGGCAAGGGCATCGTCGCACGCTGCGCGGTTTGCAAACAGCACAGGAGGGGGAAGACAGTTCAGCTGAAATGCTTGAGTTGGGGAAAAGCAGCCACATACAAGGATTAATAACAGCATTTTTCTTAACTGGAATTACTAGCAAGACCCCAGAGATGTTCTTGCCTAAGCAGGTAACCCTGTGAACTATTTAATGGAGCTGGCCCAAAAGCAGTTCCCCAGAGCTCAGAACATGCTGGGTAGTGCAGCAGCTTTCTACTACCTACCTGAGCAGGGCCAAAGTGCCTTCCAGCACACGCAGCCCCTGTGACCAGCTATTTCAATAGACAAGATTTAAACATCAGGAGTGCAGCATGGCCTGCAAAAGCACATGCTCCCATCGACTTGTACAACAGCTCTTGCAGTGACAGAAAATGGTGAGACTTCTTTCATTTTGGGGGCCACAGTCTTTGACCCTCCCAGCCCTGAGACTGTGGGGGGTTTGAAGAGACCATGTTTCCATGGTGCTTGTCTGTTTGCTCCTTCCAGCCTCACAACTTGAGGAATAGCCACTTGGCCACAGGGGAAGAGAGGACTTACCCCCTCCATGTTGCAGGTACATGGATCTGCTTCCAGATGCTTCTCCTGGGACAAGGGAAAGGTGTGATGGGCTCACAGGAAGGGATGAAGATTTCCTTATGTATTCTGAGCATCAAACTCATGTTCAAAGCAGGCTCTCTGTGGATGCTCTGCACAGCTGGGCTCTCACACAGGTTTATCTGCAGAGCTGTCACAATTTGAGCCTCTGCTTTGCAGCCAGATTTTTATTTTCTGTGCTGATTTCCCAAGGGTCTTCATTTGGGCTTATCATCCCCACAGGGATCAATAGGACTGCAGCTGCCATCCTAGCATCTGCAGCCAGCTTTGTTGAGAAGCAGTGTGGTCTGCTGGATAAAGCAGAGGCTCAGAGCCAGGAGAACTGAAAGCCAGCCCAGCTACTGCCAGGAGTCTCTGCCAAGGGTTTGGTCAAGCTGATCAGTGTCTTCAGAGACATCCAAGGCAAGTCCCATCCAGGTATTAACATCAGTGACCTCATGTCCACCTGATGCTCAGAGAAAGCACTGTGGATCCCTCAGGCAGACGAGGCCAGGCAATGGTCTGCTCCCTCCATGTCCCACCCCAGCCTTTCCCTTAGCAAATAGCTCTGACTTGTAAAGCTGAACACTGAAAGACTACAGCAACCATGGCTGGGATCAAGTGAGAAGAATGTAATTAAAATAGCTGGCATAATCCTATATCACAGTGATGGGGAGGTACCTGGGGACATCTCCTCTGCCTCAGTACTATGCATTTGCTAATTCCAAGGGAGAAGCCCTTCTGCAGAGAATTCTGGTGAGTGCAGTTGACTGCAGAGCCAAGTGCTGCTCACTAGCAGAGCCTTTCCAATCTCCTTAAGTGCTTCTGGCCCTCACCAACCTCTTCTTTCTAAAAACCCTGTGGAATTACAGGCCCAACAGCAGGCTGTAACAGACACGTCAGAGACCCACAGCCATCTAAGATGATGTGGAAAACATAGGGTGGGCTAAAATCAGCTGCATTCCCTTTCATGGGGATCCTGTGATCTCCCAACTGATGCAAATTTTGTGTTTCAACACTGCCTTCCAAATTTCTGTATTTATGCCAGGTATAACCTACCTTCCTTCGCTCCTTGCTCCATGGTCACTGTTCTCAGATGTGCTGGTGCACAGGGATTCAAGCCTGATTAGCAGCAGCAAAAGCTCTGCTAATATAACCATATAACGATACCATCCCAGCTTCTCTATTCTAGAGGATCTAGACCTGCAGGGAAACCCACTTGTCCCCCTGGTCACTGCACAGAGCTGTGTGCTCAATGGTATCACCTCCAGCTGCTGCCAGCGCCAGGCCTGACCCACCAGCACTTCTCCCTGCTATGTGCTCCTTCAGCTGTAATAAAGCTCCAGGGGAAAAATTAAAGCTACAATTTGTCAGGTGTCTTTGCATGCATTGATGGATTCTGCATCTAGTTACTAACCTCTTGTAAAAGCTCAGTGTTATCCTGTATGGAAGTAATATTAGGTTAAACTGCTGTTGATAACTTATCTCCCATTATCAGTGACTCCATTCAAGGCCAATATTTACTGACATCCAAGAAGCATCACTGTATTCCCAACGGCATTCCTTATGGAGTCAAATGAGAGCAGCTTTTAATAGATCTTACGTACTTGGAAGGCCCAAGAGCATCCTAAGCTTGAATGTGTGGCACAAGAAAAGCCCCGAGGTGAACAAAGCCTGGACGTGGTGCACAATCTGGGGAGGAAGCCTAACCTGGGGGAGAAAACTTAATCTGGGAACATCTCCTGCAGACACAAAGGTGCTGACCCAAATTACCCACTGCTGCCTCCTGCACCAACTGCTCACACTGCTGCTCATCCTTCTGCAGGTCAGCTGTGGACTACCAGGTCCCAAGGGATCCCAAGGACTGTGTGACCCTTTCCATCCCCTTTTTCATCCTCTAATGGAAGCCCTTCAACCAAGGGCTCGGAAGAGGCATCCCTTGCCACTCCACTCCATAGTTCAGACCTAGTGTAGGTAGGTTGCTCTTAGCTGAAAAATGTCTTTGTGCTTTTGCTGTGGACATTGTCAAGAGTGTGTCAGTGGTTTGTTTCATGGTATTTTTCCAGGGAGTCCATCCTTTTCTTTATTACTTTTGCTGATGCTATAACAGTATTGCAAAGCCTTAGGCAGAGACTGAGACCCTGCTGTGCTGGACATGGTAGAAGCAGAGATCAGAGAAAAGAATTTGCATCCAAAAAGTGAGATCCCTGCAGTCTAACTTCTCCCAGCAGTATTTACTGGGCATGATCTTGCACATCAGGCCTAGCATGAGGACTAGGGGTTCTGCGTTTAGAACCCAGGCATTGCCCATCCTGACAGGAATTTGAAGCTCCACACCACACTCACACACACAGCTCTGCTTAGTGGAGTCATTGGTAGCACAGGCTGTCCACACATGTGCTCCTGCCTGAAGTTAGCAGGTGTGAAGGTAGTTTAGCAGCAAGATACACAGTCTGAGCTCTGCTCAGAGCCTCTAATCTCCACACCACCACTGGTTCACACTGCAATGAGAAATTTTACCTCAGTGATCCCTGGGCTGTTATATTATTCCATTGCGGTTGGTGGAGTCAGTTGAACTGAACCCATGCTCTGTAAGCAAGCAGCAGCCCTAGGAATGGCCAAGGGCTGGTGAGAGACCATCGCTAACACTCAGACTAAGCTGCAAGCAGCAGGAACATTGTAAGTGTGTCCCCTGACTCAGTACCCAACTGCAGTGAGTTTATAGCTTTCGATATAGTTACATTAATCATAAGGAATCTCCCAGTTCCTTGGAAATACAGCAACAAGCTCTTCAGGGCTGGTTTCAGTAGTTTTATTCCTAGGTAATAGCCCTCTCCCTCATTTATAGCTATGTCTAGACAAAAAGCGAGGAAGGTGCTATAAACACTTGATGTAAAAACCCCATCTACCTCCTAATTCCTGCATTTCACATCCCAACCATACATGGGTATAAAGTCTGTGCTCACACGCCTTCCTATGCCTCCACCCTGCATGACTGCAGCTTCCTGTCCCTAGCCCTGGAGCATAGCAGGTCCCCAGGGGCAGCCCAGAGCGTACTGTTCGGGTTTTATTGGGATACAATCATAGCCCAGCCATGGTTTGCAGGCCAATAGCAGTTTCACATCAGCCAGGACAGCTGACCCAAGTTGGCTTACAGGTGTATCACAGGCCATAAACATCACACTTGTTATAAAGAGGGAAGTTTGCTGAGGAGAGGGGTTGCTCCAGCTCCAGCTCCAGCTCTCATTCCTGTCTGGAGGGGTTGGCTTAACATTCTGCTCTGGAGGACTGCTTTCCCATTTATTGTGACTGTTGGGCATTCACTGGGTTGAGTATAACTTTCATCCTTTATATTGGTATTGGTTTGGCTGTTTCATTAAATCCATTTTAATTTCAACCCATAGGTCTCCTCTCTTTTTTTCCTGCTCACCCCTCCCTGCTAGGGAGGGGTCACTGAGTAATAAGGCAGCTGCTATAGTTTACCCCCAGATATGGAATAAACATAGACAGGTACCTGGGGGGAAGGCTTTTTGCTCAAGTTCTATAAGCTGCCTTGAGAAAATGGGGCACATCACAGGGAAGGAGAATTAAATCAAAACCCTATGGAAGATGAAGGTGATGTTGCCTGAGACAAAGCATGTGAGAGAAGAGGTTTGGGAAGGGGCTGATTAGTACTATCACACCCTGGCTAGGTCAGCACAGGACCATATCTCCTTATGAGATACTCTCAGAAGTGTGGTATCTAAAACTTTGGTCTGGGGTCTTGAAGAATAGCTTGGCTGAGCCAGCTCACAACGCAGGTGACAAACCCAGCAAGCAGAGAGGGCAGTGGGGACTGATGGTGAGTTGAGCTGTGATGACTACTGTCAGCAAAGGTGGTGACCTCATCTCGTGACCCTGGTTGTTGTCAATTATTTTCCAGCGCGTTTGCATTCATGCATTTCACAGCACTTTGGAGCCTTCAAGATGAAAGGTACTTTCACCAGCACTTCAGTGGCTTGTTTCCTATTATAGGCCTGGTTTTGACACTCCCCCACCCTCTTATCTAACTTTCTCTACAAAGCTTTTCTCACTTTTTTTCATCTTTCTTCTGTGGTCCCTAGCCAGGAGAAAAGGGGGGGGTGAATAATAATAATAATAAAAAAGGCAAAAAAAACAACAACAAACAAAAAAACCTCAACATATTTATTTCTTTTTTGGAAAGCTTGACATTAATCAGAAACCATCATCTGGGAATAGGAGACTTTCAGAAAGGTGATTCTTTAGCAAAGAAGTCTGCATACTTTTCTGTAAAATCTTCTCTTCAAGATGGCTTGGTGCTTAAAAGAAAGGCCTTTTTATTTTGCTTTTAATGAGCCTAGTGGATGTTTTAATTAAGTTGGATAGGAATTTTCAGAGTTACTTGATGTGAAAATGTGATCTTGTAAGAGCCGCCTTTGATGCTTGAGTTGTGTTTTAAACACTTGACGAGTCCTGCAGAGCTGTTAATCCTTTTAGCATAGCTAATAGCTGTTGCTAGAGTGCTTATGAAATCCCGTTTTGTTTGTCCCTCTGCTGAGCTGGAGGCTTCCTCTGAAATGGCAGCAGTCCACCCAGGAGCTGTTTGCAGCTCCCTGCATCACTGAGGGGGCGGAGGGGAGAGGACACCTGGGGACCTCAGGGCAGGTAGCTGTTAGATGGGAGCCACAGGGGCCTCCCAGCACATCTAAATGGGATGATGCTGGACTGCTCAGAGCACCTACTCACAGGAGCATGTCCTAGTGACATCCCCAAGTTGTGCTAGGGTGACGTCAGAGGCATATGTGACACCCCCCCCCCCCCACTCCTCCCACATGGGTCACCTGCATGTGGTGGCCTAGTAGGAGCTCAGCAATAGTCCCCATCCCTGTGGTCAATAGTAGGGCACACCACAATCTGTGCAGGCAGTTCTCTGCTGTGTCCAGAGATTTTACCTTAGAATAGAATCATAGAATCATCAGGATTGGAAGGGACCTTAAAGATCATCTAGTTCCAAACCCCCTGCCATGGACAGGGACATCTCCCACTTGATCAGGTTGCTCAGAGCCCCATCCAGCCTGGCCTTGAAAACTTCCAGGGATGGTGCTTCCACCACCTCTCTGGGAAAAATAAGAGTGTTCCCTTTCAAATATTTTGAGTTCGCCTCTCTCCAGATCTGGAAAGGCACCCCTCACCTTGTGAAAAGGCTTTCTTCTCCTCTACAGCTCTGGATTTGCTTGAGGGACAGGTAGGGAGGAACTGACTTTGGGAAAATGCAAATGCCTTCCACAAAGGATGCTGCAGGGAGAGATGAAAGCCAACTCCATTTGCATTAGTTCCATAACGCTGGATGATTTTCCCTCTCCTGTTTAGACTGGAGTACACACACACACACACATGCATTTTTGCCACAGAGCTAATCTGTTGCCAGCTGATCCTCCCAGGAGTTTTGAAGAAATCCCCAGTTTACACATGAAGCTACTTGCCAGAGCTCCAGCAGCAGCCTGCGAAGGCAGCGGGTGTGCTCAGGTAACTGTGATTCAGCAGAGCCCTGCTGTGGCTCTCAGAGACAACGCAAGCTCGCTCTGTACCCCTGTGTGCAACAGGAGACACCCCCAGCCTGTGGCAGGCCCTGAACCCCCTTCTGCCACCATCCCAGGCAGTGTTACAGTCTGTGTAGCTATGGGAAAAGCAGTGAGATGCTGAGCTCCACCACAGTGCACAGGCTGTGCTTCCAGGTAGCCCATAGCACAATATCAGCAGCAATCTATCCGTTTATTGAAGCAGACAAACAGGCACAAGGAAAAATGCTCTCTCTGGATTTAAGTGCTAAATAACTGAACAAGCCAGGCTGTCTCCCAGGTCAGTATGTGCCTGTACCTGGTGCTCCTGGGGAATATCTTGCTGCTGCCTTTCCACAGCAAGGTGTCAGAGGAACTGGAGCCCAGATCCTCAGCTGGGTTTCCTTTTGAAGGGCTCCTCAGAGATCATGCAGCACACAGCAGGGCACCCAGAGCCGGGTGGGGACATGGGGACGCAGCACTGAGGACTTGGTTCCAGACTAGAGCTCCAACTCCGATGCTGTGCCAAGCAAGCCATGCTTACTTCCTCAGCTCACCACTCTGAAACCCTCCTTCAGCATTTGCACAGTATTTTCTTTTTATTTCCCTTATTATTTTTAAATGGAGCAGGGGACACCTCTCTGGCAGCAACCCTGGGCTCTGGCAGGTCCAAAGGAGTTTAAGAACAGTTATGCTCAGGCAGCCTTTGTAGCCACAAAGATAAATGGGATGGGGATGGAGACCCTGGTACTGCTGGTGTCTTAACCAGAGGCAGTTTTCTGATGAAAGCTGGCATAAACAGGCAGGCAAACATCTGTTTTCATTCTGACAGCAAAAGCTTTGCATTGGGAAACAGAAAAACCCATTTTATATTCAGCCTGGTCTACCGTTGGTTGCAGCAAAGCCTGTAGAGAGTCCTAAAATTGCAGGATCTGTGCTTATTTCATCTTATGTCAGTGATGCTCAGGAGAAGGGGGTTTCTGGAGGCGGATTTTGTGTGCAGTGATAAGGTTCTTGAACTTGCATACATTCTTGCAGATAAACCCAGGGCACCCTCTGCACCAAACAGGCACCCAGGGGAGAAGAAAAGTGCCACCTGTGATGTGCAGCCACGGGGTGGACATCCTGCAGCCAGAATGCAGCCCAGTCCAGCACGGACAAATTAGGAGCTAGCCAGGACTCATGGGGGCTCAGCAACCTTGGGAGATAGGGAGGGGATGATACCAGGACTGGGTGGGCTCAGGTGAAGACAGCTAAAGAGGCATCCAGATTCTTGGCATAATCCACCATGGGACACCTAAACCCTAATGCCAGCTCCCTGCTGCATGACAAAAAGGGTAACAATGTGAGTCAAGAGTGAGAGCTCTGGATCTGACCCCCTTTCAGCTCAGGAGCATTGGATCAGGCTCCCTAGGTGATGTGCTGGGCTGAGTACAACTTGTGCACGGGCTCTGGCAGAGCTGCAGACTGAAACCCCACACCCCTGGGAAGTGTCACAGCTCAGCTGCACAGCCTGGCCGACTGACAGACGGTGACAGTCTGCCACTGTGCAGGAAAATGGGGGGAAAGGCTTCAAATACAGAGGGCTTTCCTGCACCCGGAAGATTCCCAAGTAAAATCCACACCTGCCAGAGCCAGCGAGGCAGGACCTGCAGCAGTACCCAGTGCACATCAGGTCTGCTGGTGGACAGAGCAGAGCTTCAGGTAGCGGGTAGGAGAGAGGAAGGGCCCAGTCAGAACATGTTCAGCACCCCCAGGGGAAGGCCAACCCCTTCCCCGTGCCTCGGCTGTGCCACCGCTTTATAAGCGTGACTGCAAAGGGGAAGTGTTCCCAGCGTGGAGACCGGGAGCGCCCCTGCCCGCACGGCGAGCCTCCCGGCGCCCAGCACCGCTGCGAGGAGGGCTGGAGCCAGTTCACATTCCCCGGGGAAGAAAGAGATCAAAGGCGGCTCTCGCATCCTCCGGCTGAGGCCTAGCCGGAGAGCATCCCTGAGCCCGGGACGGCCACCCGCCGGCTCCCCGGGCAGCAGGAGGTTCTGGGCATGCCCTTCGGTGATCCCACGGGTCCCACCCCAGGTCTCCCAGGCTGAGGGCAGGCTCTCCGCAGCCAAGTTTGGTCCAAAAGCAACAGAGGCTTCTCCCACATCAGCCCAAGCAGCCGGGTCTGCTCTCCCCCAGCGACCTGGACACCGACCCTCCTTCAGGGCGGCACGCTGGCCGCAATCCCTCGGCACCCACCCAACCCACCCCCCACGGCGGCCGGAAGCTGCGCGGCGCTGCTCGAGCGGGATCCCGGCCCGTGCCGCTCCCGGGGGACTCGGGGGTGCAGCAGGGAGAGGAGGGGAGGACGAGGGGCTGGCGAGGGGGGGGAAGGTGCGCAGCCCAGGGTAGCTCCATCCCTGCAGCATCCGATAGTGAAGCGGCGAGCGGGGGAGGCGATGGAGGGAGACAGTGTCCGGTGGGACCGCAACGGGGGAAACTTGTGCCGCGTCCGGAGCCCGACGAGGCGCTAACGCAGGGGGTGATGCTTAGAGCCGCGCCGCGGGGGCGGCGGGGAGCGCCGATGTTGCCACCGGTGCCTTACCTGCGGGGGCCGCTCCGGAGGCT
>JANIJG010003903.1:15293-33543 GCA_024611175.1 Megaceryle torquata | reverse complement strand
AAGTATACAAAATGTATAGAAGATTTATAAATATGTATTTGTATGAAATGTACAAACACTTCTACAATAACAGATTCCACCATTTTTTTCCTTTTGGTGCTGGATTGGTGGATATTCATCTTGTGTATTCTGTGAAATCAATCTGAGCTAGAGCTTATACCCTAAAGTAAGGGAAGGAACTCCTACGCTCAGAGGTAACAGAACAGGAGAGGAACAGGAGTGGAAGCTATTAGAGCAGAAGAGAAAGCGGGAATGGTGATGAAACAGGAGAGTCAGGGAGACTCACAGTTTTAAAACAGTGTTTGGAGATGTAAGCACTGAACAGAAATGTCATTTTTCTGAAGACATTCTGAATTACTTTAGGAGATAATCAAAGTCTCACGGTCAGAATACCTTCTTGTTTAATTGTCTTGTACTAATGGACTCTCGTAAAAGAGGCTGAGGTACTGTTCTCACCACAATGGCTCAATAAACTGATGTAAAGTATATTGTTCATGAGCCAAAAGATACTTTTAGTAATCAGATCTGAACTTATGATTTTGAAAGCATGTCACATAACTGTTGCAATATAACATTGGGGTTGAAGTCGTTCTGTAACCAATTGGCTTGGAGTACAGCTAGGGTACATTCACATCTGCCTGAAAAATATTGTATAGAAATACTTCTAAACTGCTACAGAATCACAGAATTGCCTAGATTGGAAAACACCTTTAAGATCATCAAGTCCAATCAGTAACCTAACTGACAAGTCCTTGACTAAACCATATCCAAACCCTTAAGCACTAGACCATATCCTTAAGCACTACACCTACATATCCACTAAAGAATAGAGCCAATTGCTCTCTGTTACCATCTGGTATACGTGTAAGTGTTGCTGACAACTTGGTTGAGATTAAAATCAATGATTTCTGGGTGGAAGGCAAGGAAGCTTATCCTATAATAGCTCCCAAAGCCAACCACCTTCCAAGCCTACTGGACTTGATGTTTACAAACAGAGAAGGTCTGCTGGATGATGTGGTTGTTAGAGGCCATCTTGGGACATGAAAGAAAGGAGGGGGGTCAGCAAAACTATTACCATGGACTTCCGAAGGGCAGATTTCAACCTGTTTAGAACACTGGTTGAGAAAGTCCCTTGGGGTACAGTCCTAGATGGCAAGGGGGTCCAGGAAGGCTGGACTTTTTTCAAGAAGGAGCTCTTAAAAGCTGAGGAGTAGGCTGTCCCCATGTGTCATAACACAAACTGGTGGGGAAAACGACCAGCCTGGATGAACAGGGAACTTTCGCTGGGACTTAGGAGAAAAAGGAGAGTCTACCACCTTTGGAATAAAGGGCAGGCTACTCAGGAAGAGTATAGGGATTTAGTCAGGTCATGTAGAATGAACATTAGAAGGGCAAAAGTTCAGCTACAACTCAGCCAGGCACTGCTGCAAGAGATAATAAAAAGTGTTTTTACAAATATATAAACAACAAAAAAAGAACCAGGCAGAATCTCCACCCTTTATTGGATGCGAGGGAGAACATTGTTACCAAGGATGAGGAAAAGGCTGAGCTACTTAATGCCTTCTTTGCCTCAGTTTTTAATAGTCAGACCAGTGATCCTCATGGTTTTCAGTCCCCTGAGCTGAAAGACAAGTGTGGAGATCAGAATAATCCCTCACAATCCAGGAAAGAGAAGTGAAAGACCTGCTAAGCCAACTGGACACCCATAAGTCTATGGGGCCGGATGGGATGCTGAGGGAGCTGGCGGAGGAACTTGCCAAGCCTCTCTCCATCATTTATCAGCAATCCTGGTCAACTGGGGAAGTCCCGAATGACTGGAGACTTGCCAACGTGACACCCATCTACAAGAAGGGCAGTTATAAAGCACAGTTGAACCTTCTTACATGAGAAACACACTCTTGGGCATCTTTTCAAAGAAAAAAATCTGGTCATCTCCACTGGTTGTGAAATAACCTGTTGTGTTCCCTGATTACTAATGGATCCAGACCCTGTAATGAGGTAGCAACATTTATGCTAGCTCTTTCACTATTCTTATTAGACACATCAGTAATAATAAAAATTCTGTAATAATGAAACATATTCTTTTTAGTGAGTTCATTTAAATGAGAACATACAATTCAAGAAGTGTCTCTTGGAAGTTGTAAGCTGAAGAAAGATGAAAAAGTAGGGGAACTGCCTATACATCATTCAGATGAATGACTGGTTCAGAATATGGAGAAAATTATGTGAAGAAGATCCTATACCCTCTAAGTTATCACATAAACCCCTTCCTCATCTCACAATTTTTAAATGGTATATTAAGGTTTCCAGTTTGATGCTTTAGCATCTCAGACTCTAATACAGCAATAGATTCAGTTCTGCTTTCTAAGTAACCTTGTAACTGCAGCACTGTAATAACTGTAACTATAATAAGGCCTCTTTTGCTTGGAGTACTGACGGTCATTTAGATTAGTCCAATTGACTGGTTAATATCATACCCTCATTACGCTTTCTGAAATGCTTTAAGCTGTGGATAATTACTTCTCATTCTGGAAAAGAATTAAAGTTTCTTTCACAACTTCCTGGTTTGGTGGTAGAGGCTGTATTTGATTTAAATTTCTATGGGAGTGCCTAACAAATACATAAAAGGACTCAGAATGGTGGTGCTGCTGGTTTAGTCATGTTTTTTAAGGATTTATTACAACTTCAATAGGAACATCTGTTGGTTAGGTCTACTTCCATGGACAAACCCAAAACTCGAGGGCTTGAAAAACAGTATAAAACCCCCCAAAACAGTATATTTTTGCACGAACACAAAAGAAAAAAAAATCTTTAATTTGTGCCAAATCTTCCCTCAGAGAAAAGTCTTAGGGGAATTCCACTTCTTTTTCTTTTCCTTCTTGGCCTTTGAATATAAACCAAATTTTACAGGCACCACATCCAGCCTTCTTTGCTTTGCTCTCTTTGTTTTTGCACAAATTAATTCTACCCAACTCCTAAGGTTGCATGCCTTTAATCACTAGTAACTGACCACTACTAAGTTTCTTTAAAGACTCTGGGTCTTGGGTGTCACTGTTAAGTCCTCTACTACCATCCCCTGTCTGTATTCCTGTATGCTATATTTTTGTTCTAGGGTCATAGATCATTCTACACAGAATAATGACTTGTTGTTAATACACGTTAGTCATAGAGTCATAGAATGATTGAGGTTAGAAGGGACCTCTGGAGGGCATCTGATCCAACTCCTGTGCTCAAACAGAGTCACCTACAGCAGATTACCACATAACTACAACACATTAATCACACACTCAAAAGATACACATAAACCCATTTTAACAATAAGCCACTAAACTCAAAGCTAAAGCTGAAACCAGTTTATACTGCCATGGTATGTCCCTATTGCTCTTAGTAGCCATGCTTCAGTTAAGGGTTGGATTTCCTCAAGGCAAACAGTGTGAGCAGGTACAATCATGCTGCAGACATTTGCCCTGGCTCACGTAAGTTATGTGTGTAACCATCTTCCAGAGAATAACATTGAACTTCTTCAGTTTTCTCTAATAGAATTAGATAAACTTACAGACATTTCATTTAAGGAATATAATGTCCAGTTATCTGTACCAGTAACTTTCTCAGGTCTTCAACAACAGCACATGACTTTCTCATTCTGCTATTTGAGATTATTTATGATGTTGGCTTTGCTTCTGGAGTCACACCATCCTGTCTGCAAGTGAACTGTCATTTACAAAGTAAAAACAAATAACTGTGTTGGCTGATAAAAACATTAATGTGAAAAACAATTGATTAATCACTGGTTGTATACTCTACATTCAAATAGAATGCACCACAGGCTTTGGCAGAAAGCATCTACATACAAGCCATGTGAACAGAACTCTCTGTGGAGCTGAAAGGCTGTGCATATCTCTACAAAACATTTTTCCTAGGGGCCTGTGATGACGTGCAAAGGAAGCACTGGTGCACTGGCATAATGCAGGCTCCTAGGATTAGCAGGTCACATCACGGAGACTAAGACAGGCTGCAACAAGAATGATTTTTTCAGTCTTGGGCCAGAGCAGTGACAGATAGGAGTATCAGTGACAGGTATGCACAGATCTGCATTGTAATATATGCCATACATCAGGTTTTATATTCCTGGCCCAACAATACAGACCATCACTGGCTCCTCAGTTTGGCTCGAAGCTCTTTGAGGGTCTCCATACAAAAAGAGTTTAAAGTCCTAATCTCAAGATGACAAACTGCAAGGCTCACTAAGATACCTGCATACAGAACTGCAAACTTTAGTATTTAACTGAGAGCACCCTCTTCTAGATTGGATTTAGGTACTGGTTCATCTTTTCCCTATGTAATTAAAACCAACATAGGCAGTAGCGCACTTCTCCTAAGAAAGGACAAACCACGAGACAGTAGATGTGCATGTTTTATGACAGCACACTGCGACAAGTACTCGGGCAAGCATGTGGGCCTGAAATATCCACAAGCATTGCTCATTTATTATCTCAAGCATCTTCTCCATTTCTTATGATAAACATTCTCTCCTCCCTCTTTCCTGCTTCTACCCTATGAGTCAGTTTCTTCACCAATCTACAAATGACTCTGTGCAAGTAAAGAATTCACTCTCCCTCCCCTACAGTGGACTTCTCTTGTGGATATACTTAGACAAACCAGTATCACACACAGAAGATGCTTATTTATTTCTAACACTATAGCTTGCACAGAACGCCAGTGTATCCTGATCTTGACTTTTCAGAAAGGAAAGTGGGTGTCTTCACTCACATAAAAACCCCTCCATTTTTTAAAAGTTATATTTTAATAAGAAAAAAAAAAAAGACAATTACTGTTAAATAAGTAAAATAAAAAATACATCTAACAAGTACGGATTTTTATTTTTCCTACTAGATCTCAGATTATACAAGAAAGTGCAGTCGGAGATCTCAACTATTCTAGTCTCAGAAAAAAAAAGTTTTAAGAAAAGTGCTAAGCAGCATCTAGCCACATGCCTTTTGGTGCTCTTACTACACATCAGACTTGACTAGTTTTCTATGGTATTAAAGGAAATATTTTTGACTGGAAATACTATTCTAGTCAGTCCGTGAGCGGTCAGGCAGCATTTCAGCTCAGGTGACAGAAGCAGGTTGAGCAAAGCATTGACCAAGTCTGCGTTCCACTTTTTGTCTTACAGAGGCACTGTATCAAAGGCAGGATTTCAGTTATGATCAAGCCCACATAGTTTTACATTCTTGAAAATCAAGTATATTTGCAGTGAGCACCACTGGCTGCATTATACATTTGCAATATTCTGCCCAGAAGATTTGAAGAATGTACCGCTTCAATGGAAGGACTTTCTTCATAACTGAGAAAAGAATTGCCTATAGGTGTTTTAAGTCTGACATACCTCTAATTCATCTTGATATTACCTCTTACTTTTCTCCTTTCACAGTAGGGTTCTACGATACCTACTAAATATTCATATGCAAATTCATGGCAGAGTATCAATGTAGCAGTATAACTTATCCCTACTAATGCATTTATAAAGGCAGGCAGTACCCTGGGGATGACCTGTGACCTTTCACTAAGAGAATGACAACTAGTTATAATAGGTTTTTATACCCAGCTGACTTAAACATGTCATTACAAAAAGGATTTTGGCAGTTGTTAAAAATTTCTTAACATTTTCATGAAATATAATGAATGAATTATTATTCCACTTAAACAAAAAAAGAAAAGGTTACCCTATTCTCACATGATGCCTCAATCCTTTCAATGTATAAAATACAGCTGCCTGGTTTTGCTTGATAGAAACCAATTTAACAGCTAAGGAACTCTAAGGCTCTTCTACTCAACCCCAAATTTCTTTTTCAAACTTCCATTTCTTCTATCTGTCCTGCGATCAGGTACAAATAGTGATGGATTTTTGATGTTGTAGGGTTCTTTGGTAATCAACAGTGTCTCAAAGATGTGTCTCTTCATGGCATGACGGGCAGAAAACAAGCTCACTGTAAATCTCTCATATTCCCAGCACAATTAGATGAATGCACTTACAATTATTACATTCAGTTTTCATTCCTGTGTCTTTTTGTTGTCCTTACAGCTCAGTCTCAATGCCTAATGTGTAGTTTATGGTGACTTTATTTTTTTCTTAACAAGAAGGCAACAGAAAGTAAGGATTCTCTTTTTTTTTTTTTTTTTTTTTTTTTTCTGTTTATAGTTTTCATTTATGGCCAGTTACATAAAAACTGTCTCAAGGGTTTCTTTCCTATAACCGTTGTATATTAAGTATGTAAATATTTAAACATACTTCTTTTTAAGAACTATGCTGTAGCCAAATTGCCTTGCAATGGGAAATTTCTACAAATAAACATAATTAAGTTACAAAGCCATGAACAATAAAGTATTAATGAAAATTAAATAAAGATGACCTATTTAACAAGATGTTTACTTTATGCCTGTTTCAGAAAGGCTCACATTCTTTGTCTGCTCCCAGCCTGCAGAATGGGAAGGATACTAATGAAATCAAGAATATAATAGAATCACAGAATGGTTTGGATTGGAAGGAACCTTAAAGTTCCAACACCCCTGAAATGGGCAGGTTCATCTTCCACTAACCAGGTTGCTCAAAACCCCATCCAAAATGGCCATGAACTCTTCCAGGTATGCAGCATCCACAGCTTCTCTGGGCAACCTGTTCCTGTGTCTCACTACCATCACAATAAAGAATTTCTTCCTATTATCTAATCTAAATCTACTCTCTTTCAGTTTGAAGCCATTACTTCTCATACTATCACTACATGCCCTTGTAAAAAGTACCTCTCTTGCTTTCTTGTAGGGCACCCTTCAAATACTGGAAGGCTGACAGAAATTCTCCTTGGAGCCTTCTCTTTCCCAGGTGGAACATGCCCAACTTTCTCAGCCTGTCTTCATAAGGGAGGTGCTCTTGCCCTCTGATCATTATCATTGTCCTCCTCTGGACACACTCCAAGAGGTTCATGTCCTTATGTTGGAAGCCCCAGAGGTGAACACTGTACTCCAGGTAGGATCTCATGAGAGTGAAGGGGGAAAATCACCTTCCTTGATCTCCTGGCCACACCTCTCTTGATTCAGCCCAGGATGTGACTGGCTGAAAGCTCACACTGCTGGGTCATATTTAGTTTTTCATCCTGCAGTACTCCCAAATCCTTCTCCACAGGGTTGCTCTCAACACACTCACCATCCAGCCTGTATCTGTGCTTGAGATTGCCCTGCCCCAAGTGCAGGACCTTGCACTTGGCCTTGTTGAACTTCATGACATTTGGATAGGCTCACCTTTCAAGCCTGTCCAGGTCCCTCTGGATGGCATCCCTTCCTTCCAGTGTGATGACTGCACCACACAACTTGGTGTCATCTGCAAACTTGCTGAGGGTGCACTTGATCCCACTGTCCATGTTGTTGGCAAAGATGTTAAACAGCACTGGTCCCAGTATCAACCCCTTAGGAATGCAATATTTTTACTGCTGCCAGAGTAATAGATTCTTTGTGTCTAGTACTTAAAATAAAATATGATGCAATCCACATGAAAAGATTACTAGCCTCTACAATTAAGATTAATATTAAGAGCATGTTACATGAAAATATTCAGAATGTTTGTTTTAAAATCACACAACTCAGAGGAGAGAAGAATGGGCTGAATCTTCAATTATATAGTTATATTAATTACATGGCTGATCTTTCAGGAATTTTTGTCTTCAGAATTTATGGATAAATGAATGGGACTGTACAAAGACTCTGCAGTGGAGTGAAAAAAAAGTTTCTCTGAATAAGCAACTAAAGCAATTTTATAACTAAAGTCTTGCGAGACTAATACCTTCTTTGGAATGATTATGACATATGGCAGAAGAGCAGATAGCTGTTTGCCAGATGAAACTATTTCTGTTTGCTACATCCAGCCCTTGCAGAGAATGCTTGTTACATGCTCTCCTTGGTCAGTAAAGGTAATCAGAGTGGAAGGGAGAAGAGAAGGAGAAAGAGATACAGTTTATTCACCTAGAGGGAGAGACAAATGGATCTGGATGATTTATAATATGGCAACATGGTCCTTTAAATTAAAAGCTTTCTTTTGGCAGAGGCAGAGTTTGATATCCCATCATGGTGACACACAACCCAAGGATCCTACAAAGGAAACAAAACAGGAAGTAGGAGATACCCAACATGTAAACTGAGGCAAGTGTAAGAGCTGACATCCATGATGTTACAGGTCCTGCCTGGAGAATGCAGTCTTTTTTCCCTATCTGGCTGGTAGAAACTTGGCCACTATGAATACACACGGGAATACAAAAATTGCAAGATTGATAGAAGAACTGGAAAGATGCAGAGTAATTATTTAAAGAAAGTTGCTAGATAGGAAAACACACAGAAAAAGGAGCACCAAGGGAGAAAACCCAGCATTTCTTTTCCCTCATTCACTTAGGCCATAACACCAGGATCCCCAAGGTCCCTGTCTCACCAGTCCTGAGACTCATTTATTCTTTTATCTTTATATTGGTCTGAAAGGGAAAAGACAGGGAATGAAATGTGTGTCTCCACTGTGATTCCCATCCTGTGACATCAAAAGCAGTCTGTAGTGTAAGGGTTAAGGACTTGGTGGGGTCAGAGGTGGAAGGGGCAGATATGAATCTTTACAAGCTACACTGAAGCTAAAACTAAGACTTTCTATGTAATCTGTAAATAGTCTGCTATTGGCTGTTCTATAGCATACGGATGTTTCCAGCTACACACAGAGAGTGTCAGATAACTGCTCCCAAGTCCACATCTCAGGCAACTAACTTCTCATTACTCCTGGGTTGATGAGGACCCTGGTGTGCCACATGCATCAGATTTGTCCTAATGACTACACTCTTTTACTGCCAACATAGCAATTCTTCACTTTGTGAGCCTGAAAATTAACTGTTACATTTCCAAAATTTCTGGAAATTTCACTTTCTGTCTTGGTTCCTTTTTTTTTTTTTTTCCAATTAGTATTCATGTCTCAGAGGCAGAACTTTTTCATTCTAGAAAAAACTAATTATCCAAACAGGGTGGAATTGGATTTTCTTCCTTAGATTCTTTCACATCTTATCTTGACATTTAGTTCAGAAATATGTCATAAGAGCTAAAATAGGACATTGAGGTAAGAATATGGAAAGTCTTTCAAAGCTCCTCGGTTCTACAATTGTAACTGCCTTGTTGACTTGGGTAACTCAGTTAATGTGTGTGCCTCCACTTTCCTTCCCTGTAGATAAAAGTTATAAGCTTATCTGTATTGTGAAACTGCTGTGTGTGAAGACTTCCAATACCTGATTATAAATTGCTTTCGGGGAGGAAAAAAAAAAAAAAGGTGGATCTTAGAGGTAGTGCCAGAAATTATTATCATTAATAACAATGAAATGTGCTATGATGTTAAAGCAGTCATTTTTTTTTTCCCCTTGTTGGATTAAGAAACCTTCCTGTATTCTTTGTGTAATCAGAGATATAGAAAGCATTTGGGGATCCTTCAGGATGAAAGGGACAAATAAAAAATGTGACATGAATCATCACAATGTTAATCACAGCATTAAATATTTAGTAACAGAACATCTATAATTGAGTGGGGGAAAAAGAAATTACTTTGTATTACACTCCAAACTCAGATTTGCTGCATGCTGTGAACTGGGCAGAAGAAGCAAAGCCAGCAGAGGTATTCTAAGAGCTCGGGCTTTCTCTTCATTGATTATTATCCCTGACAATGTCATCAGGCACTCGGTGATTTACAACATACTGGTAATAAAACAGAGGTTTGTTAGTAGAGAGAAAGTGAGCTATTTTTTCCTGTTCATCCCTACAGTTCATTCCATGGTTAAGGCAACACCATGGTGACAATCAGCATGCAGCAGAATATAATGAAAGTGACAAACTGTGGGCAGATTATGCTGACAGAAAGACGCCTTCTTTCCTTGCACTGTAAGTGATAGTCTGTCAAACAAACACAAGCCAATGTTTTTGAGCTCTGTCTAACAACACAAACAATCCAGTCCAAAAGCCTGAAAATCTCTGATGTTCAACTGAGAGAAAGTTGCAATGGAATTGTAATGAGAGACAATATATTTCTTCAGCTCTGCTGAAGACAACAGACATATCTGCTCCATAAAGTTATTAAAGAAGCTGAAAAGCCCAAAGGCCAGTATGCAACATCGTTGAACTAAAAGTTCATAGTTGTTGTTCTTGCTTATTTGCTTGTTTGCTGCAGAGACTGGAAATTTAATAGGTTTTTTGAAAACTCCTAAAGTCTCCTATAGTAGTAAAAACATCCACAGTACATTTTGTATTACTTTTCTTCACCAAATTGGGGCAGTTATTAAAGATTTTAGTAATCACATGAGTGTGCAAAAGGTACACACTTATAATTAAAACCTAAAAGGGCACGTAGGAAGAAAATTTTAATTACAGAAGAGTAGTCTCCAGAAAATGTATAAAAGGGAGCAAACAGAATATGATGGTGTGTGCCCAGCACAGACAGAATTCTGTAAAGGTAAAATACACATTTTATACTATGCCAGAAGGTCAACAAGTCCTAAAAGAGAGAAAAATAAAACCACCCTGCTGCATATTAACACACGTTAGTGATGTGAAAATGTGAAACTACAGGAACAGACAGCTTAGTACCTAGACACCCCCTACCCGTTAGGTAATCTTAACACTGAGATGTTCCTTGAAGTTAAAGTATAAAAGACTTCTTTTTGGTGTCTCCATTAGTGATAATGCTAGAATCTATGCAGTTTAAGTACCCGTAGTTTGGGAACTTGCCAAATTGGTTTGTGGGTTTTGGTTTGTTTTTTTGGGGGGAGATGGGTGTTGTTTGTTCTGTTTGGGGTTTTTTTAATCTATATTAAGAAACAGGAAGTATTATTTCTGTATTTCAAACCAAACCCAAATCAAACCAGAAGTTTTTACTCTACTGATTTATTTTCCAATTGTGCCTGAAAGTCAAGGTAAATCAATGCAAGTCAAGGAAAATGAACTCATTTACTAAACACCCACAGAAAAAAAAAAAAAAAAAAAAAAAAAAAAGGTTTTAAAGGTTTTTCTCATAAAGACACAATCTTACAGTCACCATGATTTCAGATGAGTCTGACTAAGATTCTTGAGATTTGCTACTTAGTGTAGAAAAGACAACATTTTTGCATCTAGCAGGAAAACTCATTCTTACAGATTGAAACCAAAATCCAAACCTTTCTCTGAAAGAATGATACTTCCAAGTGATGGATTATGGATTACATCCCAAAAAATTGATTGAGGAAAATAAATCAACAGATTCATAACTTCCTCTCTTAAAAGATATTGGTACAAAAAGCTTTGGATACAACTTGCATTAAAAAACCTTCACTCATTAAAAATGTTATTTCATTTATATTCTTGTGATGAAGTTTGTACTTCTTTTTACTTGGTATGAATAATGTTATTTGTAGACAGCATAATGTGGATGAAGTCCTTAACTATTCAAAGCTTTGCTTTCAAGTGCTATTGTAAATGCTATTATACGGATACATCAGAAGGCTATATTTTGCAAACAGATGCAAGAGAGAACTGCCTGCACACCAGCACAAATGAATCAGAGCCAACTTTAATCTGGAACTGCATAGCTATGGGTAGTGTTATACTGATCTGCACTATTAAAGCCCTTCTGAAAAGTGGTGTGTATTAACTTGATGGGGATAAAATACCCTGGGGCCTTAAGGTGGTTCACATTCTGATATATCAGTGAAAACTTCAGGGAAGAACAGGATAAGCTCATGTCTTCTGGAAAAATCCAGTGCAGATAAGCATGAAGCAGTTAGTGTCCTCTTACTTCACAAATTCAAAAGGCTTGAAAAAATTAGTAATTTTGTCATACAATTTCCTTAGGTGCCTCTTCTGAAGGCATTCTTTTGTAAGATGGCATTGCTGTTGAAAACTTAAGTAGCAGAGCAAGACAAACAGTTTTTTTGGTGTATGTTTCTTGTTCTCACACTTGAAATTTGCTGACACAGGTTAGCCCACTGCAGATAGTGAAAATCCAAAATTAGGGTAAATCCTTTTAGTTGCTCTATTTGGGGTTTATTTTTATTATCACTGCCAAATGACAGATATTTTTTTTTTTCTCTCAAATTCTTCTAGATGACATAATTTCACAGTAATTATTAGAGACTGGGCATTAAAGTTACATCTAAGCTGGTATATAAAATAGTTGAGGGACCATTCTCTGTCACAGCAGAATGCTGGCACAGCATAGCTTGTTCCCATAAAGTTAAACTTCCTTAGCTCTAAACCAGCATGGTCCCACATGATTTGTTCACTGGAAGTGGTCCTTAGCCCATACTAGCCTGGTATCATTGTAAGAGACCAGGGTACAGACTTGACACTGTAAATGCGAAGACACTAAACTCGCGCACATGTCCCAGCCCTCTAGTTTACTACTTAGGAAATACCATTCTTTAAAAGTATTGGGTTTGGCTAAGTTCAGAGTCACTGCATTTATCTCTGTTAAAGCAGACTTTCATGTCACCTGCAGAATGCCTGCTGAGAAGCTCATTATCTAGCAAATTCTGCAGCCATTGTCTGAAGATTTCATTATTGTTGTTACAATGCTTATGTGATTGCACAGGAAACAGAAAAACTGAGTAATCAGTGTCTCTCTCCACGAAAAAAAATAACTAGTCATTTGGTCTTCTAAAGGGATTATGAGATATATTCATGGAAATTAACACCAATTTATTGTTTTGACAGTTTTTAAGCGCTTCTGTTTTGCCCATACCAGATCCCCATCTGCCCCAACTATAATCATGAGAATATTCACTAGTGTGCAGCAAAAAAATAACGTGACATTCTTTACTGAATAGAAAGTTTCACTTTTTTCCCATTCATTTGTTGAATACTTCGTAATTGAAAATAGTTAAGTGATAAAAATATGTATAAAAGTTATGCTTATGAATGTCAAGGAAAACTAAGACAAAGTAATTTATATTACCTTTACCAGAGCTTGAGGTTCTCAAACTGTTCAGAAAATATCATCAGTTTTAAAAGATACATGACTAACTGTATGTTTGATTGCTAAGTCATTGTCTAGGTTTTTCTTCCCAAGAGTAGCTGCAGCTTTATCTGTGCATTCCAGATTCCACACAATTTGATAAGCAATGTATGCAAACAGAAGTATATAAATCTGAATCCTTAAAAATAAAGCCCAAGCATGACCGCAGCACACTGCAACATATTTTCTTATAAAATCTCAATGCCCTTAATAATTTTTTCTCAGAAGTGTCATCAGCAACAAACTACAATGACTATCATATTTCTTATGGAGATTTAATAGTTACAAATCCATCTTTACCTAACATAAGATAAAAATTATAGTAACACATTCTTTGCCTCATGAATACATCAAAGAAGTTTCTTTAAAAAATGTGGTTTTTAACAAACAATGAAACCTCTAAGATACAGAAACAGTAAGAAAAAGAGAGGAAATAAGCTGAAAGCTTTTGTCTCTGGGTAATCAAAACCAAATGCTATTTTCCATAGTAATATAAAAGTCTGCATTAATCAATAGCCTAGTCCAATTACTTTTCACCTCTCATCTACTGTCTGCTTCAGACATTTTTAATCACTGAACACCCTCTTTTTAATGA
This sequence comes from Megaceryle torquata, assembly GCA_024611175.1. NCBI lineage: Eukaryota > Metazoa > Chordata > Aves > Coraciiformes > Cerylidae > Megaceryle > Megaceryle torquata. The sequence continues at coordinate 19,900 of JANIJG010003903.1, read as the reverse complement.
TGCAAGTATAGAAAGTAATAGCTGAATTTGCATTACTACCAGACATCCAGCTAAGGATAGACGGCAAAAAGAAATAGAAAACCTAGCAAAAGGGCATTTGGAATTGCATTATTTCACTGCTCCCTCCAGCTGGGATTGAAAGTAAGCTACCCACTGGCAAGCAACCATATTTTATACTTGCTCTCTCACTTTATTTCTTACTGAAGAACATCTTCTAGCTCTCTTGAATTGGTCATTAATATGAGTAAAAATATATAATTGGATATTGATTTGGGAAATTACATCACCTCACAAGCCATCTGCAATTAGGTAAATGCCATGTGTTTGCAGTAATACTGTATTTTCTAAATAGACATTTTTATTTTCCCCTGCACTAGGAATGTAAAGAGACGCACAATCTTTGTGCTTATACTTTGCATGTTTTGTTGTTTGGGGTTTTTTTTTAATTTATAAAAATGGAGACTATTTTTCTCATTTAGACCAATTCTTGCACTGTTCTGTATTAAAATCTTCAAGGTAGTTTCAACCCTGAGCTGCATTATGTCTGTACACTAGCCAACAGAAGTCTGTCACTTTTATAATGATTTGAAGCTTCCTGCAAAGAGACATGACTGTGATCAAGTACCCAGGAACCTGTATGGCCCCTCTTGCTGTGGAGATTAGGCAGGAATTGGAGGGATGCTCAGGCTATAACTTCACAGGGCAGCAATTACACTATCTGATTACAATTCCCATCTATATTCACTCAGAAAAGATAAGAGGAAATGACTTTTGGTCAAGAGATATAAAAACAGAATGTAACTTATATGCTGCTCACATCACATCTTCAGCAGAAATATAATAGAAACATTGGTATATTCTGTTTTTCAATACTAGCTGAAAGCTATATTGCCCACGTACAATTCTTTTATTGTACAGCCAGTATATTTTTAAAATGCATGACTATATATAAACCAGGATTGTATACATGTTATTTTGTAGGCTGACATAAAGGACAACATTCAGATAAACCAAGTGTGACAAATTGGCAGAAGCTGGATATGTAAGGGAAGACTGATATGTAGAATATTCTTAAAATAAGCAAGAATGGTCTAGATTTGAAAATAACCTTGGAAATACGGGGCATATTAACATATCAGACAGATCTCGTTCTAGTCAAGGCAGCAATTGTATCATAAGGTTTCATTACATTTTTTCTGCACTTTTTGGAGGGTAAGTCAAGAAAGAAGAGACTGATATTTTGTATAAAGCCACTAAATATATATATCCTGTTCTTTTGCAGCATTTTAGAGAATATGACATAAAAATGCTATGAAAACAGTGTCAGATTATGCATTTCAACTATCCAAATGTCTTTGACAGACAAAGAAGAAGGAAATTATTCAAGTTTTCCATTATTATTCTGCACAATAAATACCTACTGGAGTCAATTTAGCAGGCCTAGACTTAAGAATAAAAAACAATAATGCCTGACACTCTTCTAGACAAACAATGTTTTAGGATTAATAGCTTCTTTAACAGTGTGTATGGCAGAGGAGCAGAATAGCATTTATAACATGGAGACTAATTTTTCAGAGGCCACTCACTGCTTTCCAGTTTTCCCCACTATGCATCACTAAGTTCAAATCTATGTTCCTCACAGTCTTTGGAGAAACAGTTTCAAACTGTCTGGGAAAATCTTCTGTACACTATATTTTCAAAAAGGTTACCTTTCACTGCAAATAATGTTAAAAGCACTTGTTTCTGTGAAATAGAAACAGATCAAAAGATTCCTAAAAATGTTAATTGCTTATTTTGTTCCACCCAGTAAGCACTGGGTGAAAAAAAAATATTATGGTGATGTCCCATGAGGCTACTCTCCCTTTCATATGTATCTTCATGAAAGCAGGAAGCAGTATAGACATTGGTACCAATAGCAGTTTTATTAGATGGTAGGAATCCATTCTCACAAGGACCATTAGAAGCATGCTTTACCATGTTGCTTCCTTACAGGAATTAGGGCACTTCCTTGCAGGAAGGAGATTGTAAAGAACATGTGATTAATTTCCCTGAAGTTTAAAAACTGATTCTTTGTAGTGTGAATGTATTCAAAAAATATAAGTAGAAACACACACTACTTGCCATCTAAATGGCAGATCGAAGTTCCTAAAGTGGTTCTCTGATATATATATGAATACTCTACATTGAGTATCTACCACCACCTTATAACTACACTGAAAGCAAAATTTCTCTTGAGTTTTCCAATATCCTCTTGAGATCAGAGGCAAGGCTTCCACTGACTAGAGTGGACTTTGGCTTGGACAGAATATGACAATGTACAGAGGTTAAATGTTATTATTTAAATGTTATTATTTAGCAGATGTGCCAACATGGTAGCAGGTATTTATAATTGTTTTACTTCTTGTTTCCTTGTCCTCAGCCATCTTTTCATTTTTTCACAGACTCAACTCAAAACCTCAGATACGGAACTTTGTCAGAAACACATTATATAGGAGAGATAGCTTTGCCATTTCATTAAAGAATTTGCATTAGAGTTCAGAAATAGTTTTATCTGAATCCTCTTTTAATCATCAGGCTTGCACGGTCTCCCTTCATAACCTATGATTTCTGGGTTGAGGTTAAAATAATTTCCTTTGCAGGAAATCCTGACACCTGAAGCCCTTGTCATGACATTAGTCTAGTCACTGAACTCTTATGATGAATTTACAGAACAAGAATTTTCTTTTCCACAAAGTGTGCAGTTTTTGTGGTATTTTTTCAGAAAGAATATTCAGAATACATTTACATATTTCTGATTAAATATATTACTTTGCACCTCATTCCTTAAGGGCTTTAAATAACATTTCCTTCTTAATTATTTTTTTTTTCATATTTCAGTTCCTCTCAATTGGTATCTGACTGTCCCAAGGTAATAAGGTCATTCAAACTATGAAATGTCTATCTTTTTGTTTCCAAGGTTCTACTCTTCCCCTAATGGGCCATTTCTTCCCTAGCAGGAATATTTCTGGGAGCAATATATTTCCAGTCAAAGTGTCTTAGGAATCCTTCAGTGTTAAGTGGGACAATCGGATTTTACTGTATGGTCAGCTTCTTTCTATTTGATTAACTTAGCCTATAAAGATGCCTTTATACTCACAGTTTTTCCATTAGACCACAACTTTTGTGCAAATAGAAAAGTCATATAGATGGAGTAGGGGCTGAGTCCAACTAGCAATAAAGCTTTTTTGAATGCTGATCCTGGTCCACCCACGCTCCAAGATTGCTATATGCAAACCAGCTTCTCCCTCCAGGCACTGTAGCTGCAGTTATGCCACTTTGCATAAGGTAATTAGATATGCTCACATCTGTCTACTAACGACCATACAAATGTACTTTTAGATGTTAAAGGATAGAGACACATTTTTCCTGTGAAATCATAACTGTTGCTCAGTTCTTTCGTATTCAGCTAGCATCTGGAGTGTCACCCTGGGGGAGGGGAGAGATGTGCTATCCCTCAATATGCTGACCCCATTCCAAGTTTAATTTCTCCTACCTTTTTACACTACACAAAGTCTAGGACACCTCAAGTTATAACACACAGCAGTAGTACAAAGGTGTCCAAGATGAACACAAAACAAAACGCAGGACTGCTGTTAGCAGCAAAATGCTGTGCCCAAGATAAGCCCAGTCTTCTGTGAAGGCAAACACAAGTTTACTTTCAAAATCCATGTGTATATTGCTAAAGAGAACTTCCATGACTACCTGGGAGTACTGGTGGATGAAAAGCTGGATATGACCCAGCAGTGTGCACTCACAGCCCAGAAGGCCAGCTGTATCCTGGGCTGCATCAAAAGAAGTGTGGCCAATAGGTTGAAGGAGGTGCTTCTCCCCATCTACTCCACTCTGATGAGAACTCATCTGGAGTACCTTGTCAGCTCTGGGACCCCCAATATAATAATGGCATGAACCTATAGGAGTAGGTCCAGAGAAGAGCCACAAAAACGATTAGAGGGCTGGAAGACCTCTTCTATGAGGTAAGGCTGAGACAATTGGAGTTGTTTAGCCTGCTGAAGGGAAGGCTCCACAGAGACCTTGTGGCAGCCTTTCAATACTTAAAGGAGGCCTATCAGAAAGATGGAGACAGTCTTTTTAGCAGGACCTTTTGTGGCAGGAAAAGAGGTAATGTTTTTTAAGTAAAATAGGGTAGATTTAAACCAGGTATAGGGAAGAAATTTTTTACAGTGAGGATGGTGAAACACTGGCACAGGTTGCCCAGAGAGGTGGTAGATGCCCCATCCCTGGAAACATTCAAGGTCAGATTGGTTTGGACTCTGAGCAATGTCACCTAGTTAAAGATGTCCCTGCTTATTGCACGAGGATTGGACTAGATGACCTTTAAAGGTCCCTTACAACCCAAACCATTCTATGATTCTATACTTTCTTAGTATATTGTATCTATTGCCTGCTATTACTGAATATCTCTTCCACTGATGGTAATAGTAATAGAGATATAACATATAGAAATGCTAATATGAGAATGGTCTTTACTTCCCAGTTCCATGCTAGTGTTTAGAATAGTATTACACACATTGACATTTCAACATTTTACATCGAATTCTTATGTTGAG
>JANIJG010003903.1:0-14058 GCA_024611175.1 Megaceryle torquata | reverse complement strand
AATTCTTATGTTGAGGGGGTGTTTACTCCAAAATGATAATAATTTTAGTATAATTTTTAATATTAAAAGTAATCCTATAAAGAAAAAAAAAATTATGAAAGGTAGTCTTTTTATAGCTCAAATATTAACAAAGCATTAAGATAGAGATGGCTGATCATCACCAAAACAGTGTCTTCAGAAACTGCAGTTGATAACTTGTGCATCTGTAATTGTAATTGTTTGCTCAGAGACCATAAAGAGCAATATAAATAGTCCAGAAAATATCTCACAAAAGAACAACAACAAAAGAAAAGTGGAACAATCAAAGATAAAACTGGAAAAGGCTACGATTTTCTTTTCCTTTTACTTTCTTGGGTTCTCTCAGAATAAATCTCTTTCTTGGAATGAAGAAATATGTTTTGAGAAAATGCACACACATTTTATGAAATGTAGATGAAGGCCAATATTTGTGTCTGTGTGTGTTTGTGCACTAAATGAAGAACAAGAGAAAGTGAGAAATTATCCTGAAACCAGATTAGAAACTTTTGTTTGAAGCAAATTAAATGAAACTAATAAATATGCAGATGACAGTATTATTATGTAAATTGCAGTGTCAATATTCTGTTTGGTGGAGAACCATTTCAACATTTTCAGTTAAAAAATACAGTTGTGTAAGAATCAGAGATTTTAAGAAGGAATTTCTGGACAGCATATGCAATGTTGGGAAAATATGTCTATCACATTCCATCCTACAACCACCTTACCAACAGATCTAATCACAACCTATAATACTATTTCAGAAACGAGTGGAAAAGCTGTACAAGGCAGTTACCTTTCCTTTAGCTTTGTTCATCCTGGAAAATATCCTGTGGAATGAATCTGTGCAAAAACTTTGTCACTTTCTTTCCAGTAAATCCTCCCGCAGTCAAATGTTTCTCTTTCTTTCCCTCTTTGTCACACATGCATGGGAACAAATACACATGATCTCTTGTACACATTTCCACTTGAATGAGATATAGAAATGCTAATAATGGAGCAGATGTTTTAAGAGGTTTGCTTTACTTTATTAAAATCCAGTTCACCTGATCACAGTGTCTCTTCAAACATTTTCATAACAAAATTAGCAATATTTCACAACCCCATTGGGAGCAGTTCATCTAAGTATTGTCATTATTTTTTTTTCATATGGAAGAATTTAGCATTGGCAGTTTGTGCTAGGGTAATGAAGGGCAGTCTTCATTCACTGCAAGAACAGCTATAAGCAACAGCCTTGTAAAGTTGCATTATCAGTATTATTCACCTTGAGAACTAAGCAGTTGCACTTTGGATGAGATAGACTTTCTGCATTAAATTGTTAAACAGGTGGAGCTGCCCTTTCGGATTTTCAGTGATGTTCTATGCAAATCCTATTAGCAAATTTCATGTTGCTAATCACTTTGGGAGATCAACAGATCAATGCCTACTGGCCTTTTGATGACACTTACTGTGTTAATTAGTAACATGAAACAGGAACACAAAGGAAAGGTTGTTGTCATGTATGCAAAAGCAATGCTTAGAAGAGTCCTTACTGGAAATCACGATACATGCATAAATGTTCAGATTCTACAGGAAAAAAACAAAGACTCTATCACTTCCAAATTCACTTATTTTAACTCTTCCTACAAATGGTAAGAAGTGTTCATCGTTCTCCTTTTACATGATGGATAGCATGAACAAAAGTGCAGAAACATCATGCAGATATGATAGTCTTAAAATGGGAAACAGTCCAGAAAGTTCTCAGTCCAGAAAGTGCCTCTAGGATCTTTTCTACAATTAGTATGGTAAAGTGTCCTGATAGGAAAATTTAAAGAAACAGGAGAAGGGTGGAAAGAAAGCACTGTGTACTGCACTCTGCAGATAGAAATCTCTGCAGAATATCCTAGCATGGTGCCCCACATAGCACAGACTTACCCTGCACACAGCTAATGGGCTCACGCTGAAAAAGCTAATGGTGTAGTTGGTGGCAGGAGGCAACATATGGTGGAGAAAAAAAAAAAGAAAGAAGAGAGCTGCAGCAATAAAAAGCCATTCATGCCTCTCTTTCTCTAGTCTGATGTAGACTATATGGAGCCTACCTAGATTTTGCACCCTGGATCAGTGTGTGGAAATCACAAACATTCAGCCTCTAAGGCCACCCCTTCTGCCTGCCCTCACAGCGATAGTGGCAAGCATATGGCTCACACACAAAGAACACATATTCCTGTACCAGATGTGATACCTGTAATATATAAATGTTACTATTTTTAATTTAGTCAACACACAAAATATTACAGGGACTCAATTCTCCTTTGCATACTACTTAACCTTAAACTACGTGTGCAACAGGAAATTTGGAATGCGCTTGCTTGGAATAATTTTCATTCACATTTTCTCCTGGAGGACAGGAAAATTAATTTACTATCCCTCACAGAGGACAGTATGCAAACTGTCAGCAGATGACTTGGTTTAAAAATGCTCTCAATACCAGGACTGGAATGTCTTGTGTAGTTTTGTATTGTCCAGACTACTAAAGATTGATTTTACAAGGAAAACCAATGACATTTCAGTAAGGATGTCAATTAACAGTCTGAATTTACTGTGTAAAGTCCTACTTATCAAACTGCCTGCAGGATATTTTTTTTAGAAGTTGAGGTCACCAAGGACTTTGTGAGCTTTGGATGATGGACAAATGTGGTTATTGAAGGTGGATTTTCATTTGCATAATTAAGAAACAAAGGCAAAAAAAAAAAGTAAGCAAAAGGGGTTTGAAATTTTTTACTGAGAAATCACTCTTTTAATTAACTAAGCTGAATAATACAAGCATTTATTGGTCACTTCACTCCTTTGAGATACATGGTACAGATTTTATTAGCAAGTGTGTGAAGATTGCTATCAATAGCTTTAAAAGGAAATCAGACATTGCTTTTCCAGAAGCAATTAACCCTCAGTAACAGGAAGTTTGCCCACACATTATTCATAAAGGTTCTGACACAGTTTCTAGACCTAATAATGAACATTAAGATCTAGAGGTCCTCTGCTGCCACTAATGCTTTCAACTAGTAGATGAGGCCCAAGGGTCATTTGAGTTTTCAGGGAGAAATGCAGGGTGGACCAGAGCAATCAGAAAGGTAAAAGTGCAATCAGTATATGATTGAGATTAATGTGGGAAAGATAATCAGCAGTTTTTGCCTCTCAAGAAAATTGTTGATATGCACAGCAGTGACTGGATTTTAGTCAAGAATAAGAAAGGACAACAGCAAAAAGTAATGACTACTTAGAGATGGGTTGGGAGGAAGTAATTATTAACTTAATCTAAAAGCATAGCTCTAGCTGGGCAACACCATAAAGTATTAGTAAAAAAGACCACATGAATTTTAATGTAAAATTTAAAAATATAGGGGGAAAAAAAGTGTAAATTAGTCCTTCACTTCTGTGTTCTTTCACTTCAGTGTAGAAGTGTGATGTTTTAGGCCCAGATGGCCACAACGCACCATGCAGCTGCTCAATGCTCACTTACTACTGTCCCCACCACCCCCAGAGGAATGGGAAGGAGAATCAAGAGAAAAAGGCAAAAACTCATGGCCTGAGATAAGAACAGGTTAACAGGACAACAAAAGGAGAGAAGAAACAATAATAAAAGAATACATAAAGCAAGCAATGCACAACACAATTGCTCACCACCCAGAACCCAACACTCAGCCCATTCCCAAGACAACTTATACTGAGCGTGACATCACAGTGTATCAAACATCCCTGTGGCTTGTTAGGTTCAGCTGTTTCAGTTGTGGCCCTTCCCAGCTTCTTGTGAAAATTAACCCTATCCCAGCTAAACCCAGCAAGTGTATGTGATGCATAAATAAGGAGGAAACCAATAGATAATGTCAGAGTTCAATATTATATATTCAGCAAAATATTCTCATTTAAGTTTAAACGACCTAAAGGAGGGGGGGCTGGTTTAAGTTCTCCATGTACACTTCCTGAATATCTTGTCAGGTCATTAGAACCAAGATTTGCAAAGGTGCCTTAAGACCCTAAACACCATTGCCCTGCAAAGAAATGTAAATCTCTGTTACCTACTTTAATTCTGAAAATGAAACAGTTTTCCAAGTCTTTGGGAAACTTTATTTCCATTATTTTCTTTTCTTAGCTTTTCATATCATGGCACTGACTACACAGAGGTATTTACAAAAAATAAAAAGTGTATTAATAGAGGCATTCTATTTGAAAATGATCACAAACTGAAAAAAATATGGATAGCTGGATGGAACACTTCAGGTGACAAACAGAAGTAATTTTCTCTGATTCATTAATGGCACATCTCATACTAAGAAATACATAAAAGTAGACACATATGGAGGAGAAATTTTCTTTTCTAATTGCAATGTTTTTGATCACAATTGAAAAAATGAGAAAGAAAATCAATCAGCACCCTTGAGGAAGTATTAGATGGGGGGTTTTAATGGCGGTATTGCTAACTATGGGTTCTGGTTGCACACAGACATTGTGTTTTCTTTTAAATTACATATCCTTTGTTTTTTAGAACAATAATTATACTAGGGTGACAAGCTGAATTTTTTGCACCTCCTTATTCTGAAGGGATGTGAAAGAGTTTCCAACACTTTTGCACTCTCTTCAGTATCCCAGTTACTTTTCAGGCTACAAGGCAGAGATACATGTGTACATTTATGCACACATGTACAGGTGCTCGACCTCCCCACAGTTTAATGATAATTTACTGTGCAGCAGACTCAAGCTTCACAGAGCTAGAGAGGAAAAGGTAGTGAGAGTCCCTGCATAGTATAGTGGTTAGACTACTCCCTAGGGTGCACGTGCATCCTGATCAATGTTTCCAATCCCTTACCCAGGTATTTGCCTATTTATTAACTGTTCTGAATTATCCACGCAATGAATCAAGAAGAAAAATTTTAGTAATTCTAAATAGGATGCCTTACTATAAGCATACTAATTGATTAACTAAGTACAATATTATAGCAGCTGTCTTTATTCCATTTCAAAAGCTCTGGCTTTAAAATTTCATCAAGGAATGATATCTACAAACATCAAGCATTAATTATCACTAGTTTGAAACAATTACATATTGAATTAGTATAAACACTAAATTATGCATGTGTATCTGCTGTTAGGTGCAATGACTTCTGTTTCTAAGGTCTATATTGCAGGATATAGAAAAATCCAGTGTAGCTCTGGGAAACAGGATACTTTGAGTTACACTAAGAAACAAGAAAGAAGGCACTAAGTTGAAATAATATGCCCGAGTTTTGGCTGCTGTTGTCACTCAAAACATGATTGAATTGCAATGAAACATAAATCCCTTCAAAGCTGCTGTTCCTGCCACCCAGATAAGGTTAAAAAAAAAAAAAAGCTTTTTCGAAAGGACTGTCACTGTGACATATAATCATCAGCTACAGCTCTGCTTAAATGGCTGGAAATATAAGACAATGGAAGGTCAGGAAGAAATGTTAAGAGACATTTCAGGTGTTGGACTTTGTAATTTATTAAGCACCTCAAAATCAATATAAGACTTCAAAGGTGCCTGTGACAAGGCTACAGGTCATAGGAGTGGAGTATGAAAAAAACCAACTTCATCTGACAGAAAAAGTGGACTAGATTCATGGGAAGACATTTCAAATGCTAATAAACCACTGCTAACCTAGAGATGCAAACCATTTTAACTTCATGAAGATATGTGGCATACAAAATTATATATAATAGAGGTCATTGCCTAGGATAAAAGACTGCAACATGAGGATCAAAAGGAAGTATAAAATACACATAGCTGTCATTTATCTACCCAAGGAAACAGTGGTACACTGATGAAAAATCCATCCTAAGGGTAGTATCGAAGTATTAAAAACACAGAAGGACTACAAAAGCTCTTTGAGGTCTGCCAAAACTTAAACCAGTATTAGATAGATATAGCTTACTCCAGATAGAGGCAAATGAGTCAAACCAGACTACAAGTGCACTAGCAAGCCCTGCTGTGAATTGAATTGTAGAAAATTCCACTGTCAAATCCTGCCAAAAGAGACAGAAGAGCTAAATGCTGTTACACATTGGGAAAAATACCAGCAAATTCCTAAAATAAAATGTCTTTATTTTTTTTTTCTCTTGAAGTAATGGTGTCTTGGATATGAAAGGATAACACCGAACAAAAAAGCCCAGCTTCACCATGAGAACACTGTTTTTTCAGCACAAACATTAATACACTAGATGCTCCCATTGCCTGTTTTCAGCCAGTTTTTCCTTTATTAATGCTTTCAGTTTCAGAATTGCAATTTTCATTATAATGTACAAATGGGAATACAATAATTTTTATCATTTAGGGTGAGAGGCATAGGAATAAAAGTTAATAGAATGATAAAATAGTTTGGGTTGGAAGGGACCTTTAAAGGTCATCTAGTGCTATTCCTAGATTTAATTGTCTACATTTCCTCTAAATTCCTTCTAGAAATACTTCTTCAAAGTAGCTTACCTCATCATTAAATGAAGGCCTTATAATGCATTCAGAACTGTAACTCTGCCTTTCTCTGCACTGTCTATAAGCTAACAATTTGAGATGCACACATCTGAAGCTAGATGAGGCAAATCCTCTCTACACTGATGTCTACATTGGTGCCTACAATGTAAAGGGTTAAGATAACCAGCCTACCTCTTAAGAACTGTATTGTCAGCATTGCAGTAGAGTATGGAAAGAAGGAAGTCATCAAAATGAGAACAAAACAGCCTGAGTGCTGTCAGCTGCTACTGACACTCAGTCAAGAGAAACGGCAGATCCCTGGCAGTAGCTAGGTAGAGTGACTAAAGAGCTAGAAGAATTTCAGTGAGGGGAGAAAGGCTGAGGTGCAACTCACATTATTAGCAAACATCTTCCTACCACTCTGAGTACAGGGGGAACAGTACATTAACATAGTTCTGCCCAGAGTAATATACCCTGCTTCCTATCATGAGTCACAGTAGCTTTATGTTGTATGAAGGGGCTACTGTGACACACAGTGATTTAATCTTTTTACACTGAGCTCTCACAGTAATAAGCAACCCCAGATCACTGCAGCAAATGTATTTCAGATGAGCCTATGAGTCATTCTCAGGGAACAAAAGTAGCCCATTTAAGTCTCACTGCTGCTGAGTCCTTGTTTCAGAGTCCTTCATTTACAAAACTCTTTCTCTGCCTGCATCCAGCCAGACCTGTTGTTGCTATTTTGTATTTAATAGTATTTTTGTAACCAGGTGTTAGAAACACCGGCTGAAAAGGACTTCAAGTATATTTGTGTAGAAAGTGAAAAAGTACACAAATTGACACAGAAAGAAATTTAATTGTTTTCTATTAACAATCAAACTGAATTACTTTCTTTTCTGAAAATGAGCAAGTGTATTTGTAGAGAAAGATCCTTTCATCAAAAGGTATTTTTCAGTTTAGAAGGAAAAATGGAAGTGGAACAAGGAGCAACTACAGAAAGGAGTTCTATACCTCATCTTTTTTGTGTGTAGGGAAGATACAAAGGTGGACACTGTAATGGATTGAAAATAAGGATCTCAAATCCCATATTTTTGTGCCTGTCCTTTCAATTAACATGGGGTTAAGTTTAAAAGTAGAGTATATGGTATAGATGGCATGTATAACTGAATCAACCATGTAAGTGTGAGAAAAGGTGCACAGGTGAGAGGAAAGACATACATCAGCCACTACAAAAAGCTTTGGACTATTTAGCATGCTCCATATTTACATACTTAGGTGCTATATTTGCATCTGCTTTACTTATTCCTCTGATAAAAAGATAAAAATGGATTAAAATGAATTATCCTTCCATTAAAAAAATCTCTTTTAAAATGTTACAAGTTTTGCTGTGGTCCTCACTGCTGATAAAGTCCAAAAAGATATATTCTGAGTAGGCTATACCACTTGAGAAATCATAGGGAATACTTCACAGATAAAAGATAAGGTGAGGATATAGATAGCTTATAAATTACCATCACAATTACCATCACGCAGTATTATTTTTTCCATGGCTTTATTCCTAATGAGCTAATCAAAGAAGATATCACACATTATCTACCTTCTCAGACAAGTTGATAAAATAGAAAATGTAACAAGACTGCAGCTGAATCACAGAATCCAAACTACTGAAAGTACTTTTTCATATGTCACTTCTACATTCTCTTTAACCAAGGCAACTATCTTGTGTCTTTGTGAGTCTTCATTTAGAAATACTTCAGCAGCAAGAAGTGACAATTCTAATCCCCAAAGTGTAACTTAGTTCATTTGGTTAGGAGCCATAATTATGAAGAAAAGGGAATTAAATTTGAGTACAGAAAAGTAACGTATTTGCTCATCAGCTGCAATGCTATTCTTCATGAATCATAAGAAAATAGTGGTTAAATTTCACAAGGAAATGTAGACTTTTATGAGATGTTTTAATCTCTCCTTTTCACTTAACTGAAACCTTCTCAGATCCACCAACCGCACAGTGAAAAATCTGTGCCTGCAATAGAGTGTAATAACAAATTACAGTGATCATACTGTTATTCAGAGTCAACAACAAATAACTGAATAGTGAATGAACCTGACAGAAGACCTTTAAGATGTTGCCAAACTCTGTATGGATAAACAGAATGTTTACAACAAATCTAATGTGTCACATCAGTCTTAATTGTAACTGTGGCTGGGTGAAAAGCTCTGTGCTCTAAAAGTAATGAAGAATGTGTCAAATGTTTGAACAGAAACAATTAACTTCTGCCCAAATATTTATCATTTTGCATATTATCAGAAACTGGGGAAAATTATGGTATGTGCAAGAGAAAGTCTACTGTCTTCACAAACTTCCTTACACAGCAACTTTGAATAGTAAACACTTTGAGTATATTTAGTATCAAGAGTTTCCTCCCCCCACTGTAGATATATTTTACAAAATACCTTGCATTTTAAATAGAAAAATAATTGCTCAGTACTAACAAGCTCATATAACATATGCTGTTATTACTGACACATAAACAATATATTCAGTATTCGAGGTCAGGTTGTATGGGGCTTTGAGCAACGTGATCTAGTGAAAGATGTCCCTGCCCATGACAGGGATTTGGGCTAGATGATCAATAAAGGTCCCTTCTGATCCAAACCACTATATGATTCTATGATTCTATTGGCTGTACTCTCTTCTGTATAAAATACAATATTTCCCTGTGGCTTAAAAGGAAGCAACAGAGTTGAATAATGAAGACATTTTAACAAACATTGTATATCTTCAAAAACTGTGTGAGCAAATCTATAAGTATTTCTGCATTCCACTTTGGGAAGACAGAATAAACAGAAATAGGAAGGTATGTAAATGACAGGCTACAGTTATTAGCTACAATAGTAAGCCCAGCAAGGAACACACATACACACATAAAGGTGAAAGCATCTAAAAACAGTACAATTTAATGCAGTAGTATAGATTCATAGAATCATTAAGGTTGGAAAGGACCTCTGGCATCATCAAGTCCAACCTTTATCCTAACATCTCTCTATCCATTAGACCATAGCCTCAAGTGGTACATCTACTTGTGTTTTAAACACCGCCAGGGATGGTGACTCCACCACGTCCCTGTGCAGCCTGTTCCAGTGCCTAGTATGATTATAAGAGATTTATATCAGATTGAATTGCTGGGTTTCAATGGCTATATGCTTCACCTTTACTAAATCTAATTTTAATACTTAAGACAGAACACTTGAACAGAAAAAATACATTGAGGATTAGTTCATTGTGTATGCTGAAGAGCAAACTGCAATTCATTACAAGGTAGAGAAGCAACTGCAAGTTACCCATGGAAGAAAAAAATGCTTCAGGAATGAAAAGGAGTCTCTGTTTGCAGAGTATTGGAAAACTGAATGTCTCTTATTCAAAATCCCATTCAGAAACCCAAGCTGGAGAGCAGAATGAACAGGGTGGATTTCTGACTTTGTCAAAACCCAAATTCTTTATGAAAAGCACTCCCAGAAATATTCTGAACTACCCTTTTCAATTGTAAAGAAAACAGTTCCAATGTAATCAGTAGATCATCCTCTTTCTGGATGGCTCATGAGTTCACAGATCAGAAGAAGGACTGAGGCAGGCTTCAGTTTTAATGTTTAAAGAAAGATTTTTTTGAACATTTCTTTTAAAAAGGTCTTTAACATATTAAAATTTCCATCTTGGTAAATAGATTTGGAATGGTACTTTTTCAAATAGACAAAAATGTCATAATCAGCAGTCTTCAAAGTTTTAATCAGACAACAGTCTTCAAGGTTTTGAAGACAAAATCAATCAGCCTGCAAATCTTTAGTCAGAAAACAATGCACTCTTGCCCAATACTTCAAGTTGAAATGAACTGGTATTATGGCTGTTCAATTCAAGGCAGAGTCACATAGATCTCAAGATTAGTCTGCCCAATATGAGGTCCATGGAATTTTTTAAACTAGCAACAGTGAAGGCTTGGCAGAGAAGGAACTGGGGGTCCTGGTGCACACTAAGTTGAACATGAACCACCAATGTGCCCTTGCAACTAAGGAAGGCAACAGCTGCCTGGGCTTTATTAGGAAGAGCATAACCAGAAATTCAAAGGAGGTGATCCTTCCTCTTTGATCAGCCCTTATAAGACATAGACCTGCCATGCTCTGTCCAGTACTGAGCTCCTTAGTCCAAGAGAGACAGGGACATATTGGAGTGAATCCAGCAAAGGGCAATTAAGATAATTAAAGGATTGGAGAATCCAACATACAAGAGGAGGCTGAGACAGCTGGGATTATTCAACCTCAAGCAGAAAAGGTTCAGGAGGATTTGATCAATACTTATATTCATAGATGGAAGCACATATATTTAGTTTACATGTCAAGGTCTTGGTATTGTGGGGGCTGCAGTGGTTGTTTCTGTGAGAAGATGCCAGAAGGTGCTCTATGTTGGACAGAGACTGTTCTAGCTTGGTCTAGATGGACGCACTGCTGGCCAAACCTGAGCCAATCAGTGAAGCTGGTAGCACCTATGTGATAACATATAGAAGAAGAAGAAACACAATGCTGTGCAACAGCAGTTGGGGGAGAGTAGTGAGAATTTGTGAGAGAAATAACTCTGCAGACACCAAGGTCTGTGAAGAAGGAGGGGGAGGAGGTGCAGCAGAGCAGATATTCCCCTGCATCTTGTAGTGAAGACCATAGTGAGACAGGCTGTCCCCATTTACCCCATGGAGGTCCATGGTGGAGCAGCTCATTGAAAGCATCTCATTAAAATGTCCCTGCAGCCCACTGAAAACCCTACACTGGAGCAGGTGGATATACCTTGAAGGAACCTGTAACCCCTTGGAAAGCCCATGCTGGAACAGGCTCCTGGCAAGAACTGTCGCCTGTGGAGAGAAGTCCATGACCAAGCAAGTTTTCTGGTGGGACCCATGCTGGAGTAGTCCATTACTGAAGGACTACACCCTGGGGAAAGGACCCATGCTGGAGTACTGTGTGAAGAACTGCAGCCTGTGGGAAGCACTCACATTAGGGAAGTTCATGAAGGATTGTACCATGTGTAAGGGATCCCACACTGGAACAAGCGAAGGGACTGAGAAGGAAGAAGTGACAAAGTTACGGACTTACTGCAACATCCACTTCCCATCCTGATGTGTTGCTCAGAGGAGGTAGAGAAGTCAGGAGTGAAGGTGACTCTGGGAAAAATGGAGGGGTGGGGGGAAGTTGTTTTTAGATTCATTCTTATTTCTCATTATCGGAATTCTGATTGGATTGGTAATAAATTAATTTCCCCAAATCTGTTTTGCCTATCATAGTAATTGCTGAGTGATCTCCCTGTCCTTATCTCAACCCACAGGCTTTTTCATCTTATTTTCAACTCCTGTCCTGTTGAGGAGGGGGGCTGATAGCATGGCTTGAGAGGCACCTGGCAGCTAGCTAAGGTCAAACCACAACAGCAGGAAATAAAGGAGATGGAGCCAGACTCTTCTCAGTGGTATCTAGTGCACAAAAAAGAGGCAATGGACATAAAATGAAGTACAGCAAATTCTGTTAAAACTTAAGAAAAAGATTATTTATTGTGAAGGTGGCTGAACACTGAAACAGACAGCACAGAAAGGTTGTAGAGTCTCTATCCTCAGAAATATTAAAAATCCAACTGGGCAGGACCTGAAGCAACCTGCTTTAGTTAACACTACTTAGTAGAAGGGGATTGGATTAGATGGTCTCTAGAGCTGCCTTCTAGCCTCAACTATTCTCTGATTCTGTGAAATGTTAAGCTTTCTGAAACTGATCTTAAGAGGGACTTGTGTTGCATAGGAATCACATTAGCTTCCTGCAGAAAGGCAAATTTTACTCCTCAGTGTTCAGCTATGTACATGAGACTGCAGGTTGACAGTATCGTTTTATGATCTTTAAACACAATTTAGGAATAGAAAATTTAAGAAAAATAAGTCACTGTTCTTCCATAACTGAAAATGGTGCAATGTAAATATTTATACTGCAACATACCCATGTATATTTACTTCACTGCAATGCAGAAAATGTAGTTAAAATCTTGCAGAAAAGTTTCTTATGCTGTAATATTCAGCAGTTTTATTAACTTCAAGGTCAGGTCTCAGCCTGATTTATTATTTTTAAGTAGAGAATATTTTCTTAGCCCTGAGAACATTGCCTGAAATACTAATGCCCTAAAATAACCAAAGCATATGGTAATGACCGACATGAAGAGCAAATTGTAAAATAATAATAATAACACTGTAGAATAAATGCCTACAACCAGCAGATATCTCTAGAGTACTCTTAAATGTCTGATCACAATGAATTATGAATATTTCCTGGTTTTGTTCTTTTCCCTTTAGAAGACTGATCACTGACCTGCCTTGCACACACTCTATGCACTTGCTCAAGGACAATCTAATCACAGAAAATACGGAGGCAGCATGTGTTAAATCTCAACCCTAATCAAGGCTAAAGGGGAAAGGCCACAATTTCTACCATATTTGAAAAATTTAAAGCACTTATCAGCCCTTTGCAGAAGAGGACTCTGATGGCTCTGCATTTGAAAGAGAATAATCATGCGGTTTTCAGCTCTCCTGGTTTAGGCTGTGAACATTTTTAAATGTGAAAGTAAAAGTCTACAAGCAAACATAAGAGTGCATATTAGAAGCAAATCACATTAAGTAAACTACACTAGATGTACTCTGGGTTAAAAACTTGTAGCCTATATTCATTTCATGCACAAAATAGCATAACAAATAGAGGCACTGCAGATCAAGCTGTGGTTCACTGTGATGAGCTAGTTGTTAAAAGCAGATAGACATCTGAGAAAATGAACACTCAGCAGATGCTGAGAAGGCTTTTATTGCTACCCTTAATGCCTAAGACTTTCCCATGTGTGTCTTGTATGTCCTGGTTTGAGTTATAACAGAATGAATTCTGTTAAATGATTTTACTTTGCTGAAAAGTTGCTTCTAAGTAACTGCACTTTCTGAAATTAACAGTATTATTTTGCAGTGATTCTGGTAGTGATAACACTTGATGTTTATAGTTACTACCAAGGATTGGTGTGCAGAAAGGCTCTTGCTTGTACTTGTTCCAGGGGAGATCAATGTCACTGCTAAATCTTGTGTGCCACATTGGCAGTGCAGTAAGTAAGAGGCTGCACCCATGGGGAGGAGCAGACAGGACAGGTGACCCTAAACCGACCAACAAGGTTTTCCATTCTATTCCATATACATCATAATCAATGTAAAGCTGAGGGATCACAAGGGCCAAGCTCTCTTCTTTAATGGACAGTGTCAGAGGAGAATTCTGTCTGTTCTGCCCTCAATCCCAATCCATGCATTCCTGAATTCAGTTCCAAAATCCAGTCCGCGAATCTGGTTCCCATCCAATCTGAGTCCAGTCTGAGACTTCCCCAGTGCCTGCCCACAGTATCAGTGGTGGATGTAACTGCCATCAGTGGGGCTGGGTTTTATATTAGTTTTGTATATATTTCTATATATTTCTTTTTATTATTGTTTTCTTTAAGAAGTTTTAGTTTTCTTTTCCAATCCATCTCTCTCTCCTTTATT
>JANIJG010003902.1:7367-21766 GCA_024611175.1 Megaceryle torquata | reverse complement strand
CTGTCCGCTCCTCCCTGCAGGTGCGGCCTTTCACTTTCCTGCACCCCCCAATGTGGTACACAAGATCCAGCAGTGGCTTTGGTCTGCATACCAATCCTTGGCAGTGACTCTAAACATGGGGGGTTATCACTGCTGGCAGCAGACACTGTCTGTGCAAACAGGCTGCTGACTTCAGGCAGTGCAGTTCGTTAGAAGAACTGAGCTGAACAGTAAAAATCACTGAACAGGAC
Source organism: Megaceryle torquata (assembly GCA_024611175.1). Classification (NCBI taxonomy): domain Eukaryota; kingdom Metazoa; phylum Chordata; class Aves; order Coraciiformes; family Cerylidae; genus Megaceryle; species Megaceryle torquata. Next base: position 21,536 of record JANIJG010003902.1, on the reverse strand, counting down.
CAGCCCTGTTCTCACCCAAACCAGGACAGGTTGGGTTGGTGTGTTGTGGTGTTGTGTGGGATTTTTTTGTGGTGTTTTTTTTTGTTTTCTTTTGTTTTCTTTTTTTTTTTGTTTTATTTCTTGTGTGTGTGTGTTGTGTTGTTTTTTTTTTTTTCATTATTGTTTTTTGTTTGTTTTCCAAATTATTTTTCCTCTTGCATTATCCAGAATAGAACTGAACTGCATTTCCCCAGTGCTTTGTGTGTGGGAGCTGGATGTAACAGGAGCAATCAATGGGAAACAGGCTGTAAATGGACTGAGATACCGAGGCAGGTCAGACTTAGCGATGAGATGTCAAGTACTTTGCTTCATGATGCTTGGTGGTTTGTTACAGGTAGTCTCTTCCCTGCTGGTGGTTGAGTCTGTTTGTACTCCTGATGTTTATCAGTAATAGCCCAGCCTGATCTAACTCTGCCCTAGGTGGGAGAGACAGTCTGACAGGTAGATGCATGAGAGAACAGAGGAAGCCTGTCTGAGTGTAAACAGCGAGAGCACAATTCCTTCATTGTGGCACGCAGAGTATATGTGAAATGCCAGTATGACATGCAAGCTGTAAAGACAGTAACAGTTGTGCCAATGAATTTTGTTGTAGAACCATCCATGAGAATAGCTTATGGAAAGGTTTTCCTTTGGAGTTTTCAGTGTAATGAGGCAATAAAATAAGGGAAGTAGGAAAATACCATCTTGGACAAGGACACCTGGCTTTTATTATCTACTATGATTTGCCATTTTAGAAATTACAGTTTGATTTTCTTTTTTTTTTTTTTTCTACCACTGCAACCTCTTATGTCTCCTACTGTGTGAGAGATGTTCTTTTATATTCAGTTACTAGTTAATACTATACTGCTTAATAAAACACTGTGGTCCATTTCTCCTCGTTCCACAAGTTGAGTTATTTACTGATTCACGCCTTCATTGGCTGTTTCTCTGAGGACCAGACCGATCTGAGTTTAACTGAGTGTACAAAGTACTTATTTCTAAGGTGGTCATCTTAAAAATTGCAAGCATTTAATGTTGTAAAACTGTCAAGTGCTTTGGCCTGAATAGGTGGTGATCTTTGCGTTTGGAGAACTACAGATCGGTTTTCAAGGTGTTCTTAGCAGTTACAGCTACAGCTGCATCGTGTTGTTATTAGAGGTGGAACAAAGTCCACGTGTACTCGTTTGTGTTGGGATAATTGCCTGGCCGTTTCCTAATCTTCAAAGGGGGTGCTTCATCTGTACTGTACAGAGGTGCTCTCAGGACCATGAGAATGGCAAGATCACTGCTGTGTCTCTGTTTACAATACTTCTACAAGTTTGTGGGCCAAGGCAAGTATTTGTCTAGAAGATGAAGCTCATAAGCTCAAATATTTCAGTAGAAGTGGACTACTACCCTTCCCAGGACAAAAACTGGAACATCAAATGAAAAATTCTCTATTGAGATCTATGACTGTTGTTTCAGAGGCAGGTTAATATTAGCTGATACATAGAGGGCAAAAATGAAGATGTTGCTAAAACCCCAATTGTGCAGTGGGACCAAATTGACTCTCAAGGTTTTTATAGGCAGTTCTTAACTAGTGACCCAATAGAAAGGCTGGCTTTTAGCACTTTTCAAGAGGCTTTCTCTTCTGCAAGCCATTGAGCTTATTAAAGACTGCTTAAATAAGTTGTTTGCAATCACTGCTGATTGTTTCCCTCTGTTTATTTCACAGACTAAATATATTTATAAAATCAATTTCTGCTCCTCTGTGACTAGAATTAATGCATTTAGTTATTTTACTTGCCTTATCACCATCAGGTAACTCTGAACAGACTAGTATACATTGTAGTTTGCTGCTGCAGTTTCTGATTTCTCAGTGCACATTCATTTTTACCCTCGTATCTTTGAGCAGACTCTCCCAAAACCACATTAAGCAAAACTTGTGCATTGCCTTTTTTGACTAATTTGTAGATCTTCTTAGAGACCTGCAACACTCAAAAGCCTTCTTCCCACTGGCAATCTTTGTACTTTATACTGTTTTGTTTTTTTTTTTCCTTTCCTACAGAGTTTGTATATACCTGTACCATGTAATATGGAAGGACAAGGGGGAACTTCTTCCAAGAAGGCTTTTGCCTGTGTTATTTAATATTCCATATAATTCCACCAGGAAGAGGGTATCCATTGCTCAGCTTCAGAGGCTACAAGTATTGCTACTAGTTTCAGATATTGGCTAAATTAGTATACCAGGGAGAAAAGATGCAGAACTTCATGGGTTTTTGATGGTTTATGTGATAACACAGCAAACAATTACAGTTGGACAAAGAGAAAAACAAGGATTGGTGGTTATTTATATACATTATGCTAACTTTAAGTGACCAGCTGTGGTAGCTCATATTTGGGTGATGTGCATTTGTGGATCAAACTTGACAATTAAAAAAATCCTGTGGTGATACTGTCTTCAAAACCTGCAGTCTAATGAATTTTAACAGCAACGAAGGCAGCATGTAAAGGGGTGCCCATGAAGATACGGGACAGACTCAACAGGAATAAGCTGCAAGCTGCTGGTCTCTAGTTGTGCAGAAAGAGAAGTTTTTACTTTTGAATCGGGGTATGGTGGGGTTCCCTGAAGCCTCTTCAGGGAAAATAGTCTTTATTTGTTTCTCATTGGGACACTTGTTCTGGGGAGCAGCCATGCCCTGGAAGCTTCCAGTTATTCAAAACTATAACAAAATGTTAATTGTTTGCTGTAAAAATGGTGCCAAATCCAAACAAATCTCAAACATCTTTCTCCCTGCCAACTGCATTTGAGTTTACCAGCTCTGTTCCTGCATTTTTTGCAGTTGTAATAACAGTCCTTTATAAAAGTTTTAAAACTGACATTTTCTGTCTTAAACACAGCCTCTGTATTTTTCCAAGTTTAACCTTCTATTGGAAAAGTTGAAGACTCTCATTTTTTCTGGAGACGTACATAGATTATATTCATGTGTGTAGCAGAAATTCTTGCATGAAGCCATGAGCCACAAGGATTATTGGTTTATTAGCCAATGACTATAGCTCTGGTCTCATCTGGGACTTCCTAAGTTCCTAAACATCTTATTTCTGTTTGTTCTAGTGCTGCATCACTGTACTGCAAAAGAAGCACTTTATGATCATTCTCTTAGACGTGATGTACAAGAGTAAGAGGCATCTTCAGTTATAAAACAAGAGCTGAGTGATGCAGGGCTTGCCCTTCAGCATGTATGGATTTGTTGATTAAAAAAATACCTTGAAACTGCCTCTTTCTGGGCCCTTTTGATCTTTTATGCCTTCGCATTTCCTCTTGACTGTTTCTGTACTTTCCACGTTATCTGCAGGGGCTCCTAGAGCTTTCATATTCAAACACATGAGGGACATGCCATCTGTCTAGTGGGCACACAAATGCCCTGAAGATGGTCTAGTTGAGCAAGTGCATAATATAATACAAGCCTTTATTTTGTGACGTGAGAGACAGGATTCTGAATAGAATCATGAAATCAACATCTTTCTTTTACAGTGAAAAGAAAAAGTTTAATTATGAGCAGTCTGAAGAAATTCATGCTGGGGTAGGCCATTGGGCCACCTCACACAGTGTTTCCAGGTCCATTTTCTTAGGAATTTGGATGTATAGTGCTTAAGACTTTAAATATCATAAAATTTTGTTATTCTTTTGGTTCTTCTTTCTTTCTTCTTCCTTCTCCTTAACAAAACTGCTCCCACTGATTGATATGTTTTTAATGATTACCCTCACCATATACTCCTTACTGTGGTGATTATCAGTCTTTAAGATCCCTTTTTATTTGACAGCTCCTTCCTACTAATTTTTTTGTCTCTGTGTGGCAGATACTGCAGTGATATTGTAGTGGTGACAAAATGGGAATTACAAAGAAGCACTTACCAACCTAATGAAGCTGTGAGGGGAGAGGGAAGGAGAGAAAATGTGAATGTTTAAAACCACTTTCTGTTTAACTCATCTACTGGAGCGATCGGTGTTTCTATTGAATGGCCTTGTTCATAATTCTGGAAAACAAACCAACCAACCAACCCCAACAAACCAAAAAAACCCCAAACCAAACCCAACCCACCAATTATCCTGAAAGACGTTGGTCTGGTCATTTAATAAGAGAATGCCACTTGATGTAGGGCATCTCAGAAGGATCTTCATCAGGCAAAGACTCTTTGTATTTTAGTTTTCTTTTCCACAGGACTGATAATATTCTCAGTTATGAAGATGGTGGCTATGATTTCCAGAGGGCATAAATGAAGCCCTAGAGACTTGTGTACTCGTGTGTTAAACTGAGAAGACAGAAATGGTGAACAGAAAGAAAAGTTTTCTCGATCTAAATATTCTTCACTCATTACTGAACAGTAATTTGTATTGACTTTTACTGTTTCTGATTAAGTGATCATAATCTCTCAGTTTTGTCATTCCAGCTCTATTTTCCTTGGTAGAGAACAGCCTTCTGAGAATTTCCTTCCAAGGAGCAGGGATGCAGGGATGCTTTCTAATTGAACACCCCCCGTAAAAACACCTGAGTCACTTAACTGAACAGGACATGTATCTCTCTTCAGCTTCACTGTTACCTATTTCCCACAAGACACCCTGCCATTGGGCTACTTAAGCCATATGAACAGCACAAGCAAATGCATATCTTGGTTTGTAGCATTTTACTGTCTCTTCATAGTCTCACTGTATTGTAGGTAGTGTTGTTTCTGAACTGGAGCTAGAGAAAATCTATTTGAAACAAGCAGCTCAATGAGTATGGTCCTTTTATTCTGATAATGAATAATCTGTGTAGAAACTCAAATGAACTGAAGCCTTTGTTGAAAAAAAAAAAAATCATGAGAATAGTTTAGAAAGAACATATTTTAGCTGACCATCTGGCTGGCTGCATGCAGTTAGCATAATAACTATTGGTTTAGTTCTTCCTATGCCTAACTTGCTCTTTGTGACTGATGTCCTGTGTCAGGTGGCACTGCTTTTTTTGTTTACCCCTTTGTGTCTGATTCCCAAACCCGCAGAGGAGCTATCAGATATTTGGGAAATGCATGTTCCCACCATACATTTGACTCTTCTGACAAACAACAATGTACCTGTACTGTAGTATTTACGTAAAGTGAGCCAACAGAATAGGAAGGAAATCAAGGAGAATTTACATTTGGACATGGGTTTACAAGTAGCTATTTTACATTATTTGCCCAGCTCAAGCGTGAACAAAGCTGATTTAAGTACTTTCCTTGTTCACAGATGCCACATAAATAGTAACTATAAAAGTACTTTGCTCTCTGCATAGCTGGATGTTGTTTCCTTTTAAAGTCTCTCCACTTTTTATTTTTATAGCAGTTTATCTATCTTAGCTACTTCTATCTCCCCTATTACCATAGTATCTGAGCATTTCATAATCTTTAATGTATTTAGCCTTATAACATCTCTTAAAGAAAGGTAGGTGCTATTATCTTCTTTTTATGGGTCTTTTTATTTGTGGTTCTATTATTCAAGTTTGGAGATAGCTTTGCTTGAAGAGGTAAAAATCCTGTGGCATACACCACTTTATCTCCACCACCAAATCAGCATTAAAGGTTACTGTTCCCACCCCACAGCCAGGCTGTCTGTGTGAGGAATTCCCTAATGCATTTTGGGCAAAATGAATGGAGAAAGCAAACACTCCCTTTAATTCTCTAAAATAATCTGACTCCTTTTGACTGGGCTTTTGCCATCATGTGAGCAGCCAAGATGAAAGGTGTGAGGTGACAGTGGCCAGAGAAGAGGAACTCGGGCAGAATGAAGGTCACAGGAGGAGCTAGTGAATGCCAGCCCTAAAGGTTGTACTGTGGTAGTGCCACAGTGCCAAACCAGTTGCAGGCTGATTGTGAAAAGGAGAATTCAGTTCATATGTCCTAGCTGTGTGATGTCACCATTTACATAGTGCCAGCACTGCCTGATGGCACCATACACTTGACTAAGGCCTAAAAAAACCACAGGAAAGCTAATTCTGCAACAAAGGATTGAGTAGTTTTCGTGAAGGATTTCTCTTTCCCCAGCTTGCAGTGGTCAGCTAAGCATCTGTGCTGGAGCAAGGAAGCACAAGTGTGTCACAGGTGGCTGCTGCTAAAGAAGGGCAGAATGTCCACTAATTCATCAGAGACTGTGTCATGAAACTTCACTCCTGACAGATTGTCTCAGACACTCTGCAAAACTATCTGTGAAATGACTGGCCAGAGTTATTCAAAGTCTGTAGGACAGCAGAGACTTCTGCCCAGGCTTTCTAGGTCCTTGGCTGTGAGCTGACTTCATCCATCTGTGAGCTAGTTCAGTTTGTTTGGTCTCATCTACTTCCATCTGTTTTTCTGCTGTTCAATCCTAAATGTGATGGTTACAGATTTTAAAAACAGTATTTCACATAGGGCCTGGTTAGCTAAAGGGTTTATAGTATGAAATAATCTTATGCTTGTTGTTCAGTGTTATGCTAAAATCTCCTTTTTGTAAGTAATATTTCCGTACTGGCTTGTTGTTGTGTTTTAAATAATTGTTGTTGCTTGGCTGTTTGTTCTTTTGTTGTTGATTGGTTGGTTTGTTTATTTCAATGGGTTGTATTGATAATTTTAATCCTAGCCCTCAGAATTTGTTGAAGCTGCATGTGAGTTTCTAGTAGGCATATATGGTCTGTGTTCCTGTTTTCACATTACCTAAGTTACGACATGTTAACAATTAGCTCTCTTTATTTGAGAAATTGTTTCTGTAAAAATGTAAATTTAGGTATTTTTTTAATTTTCCCTCTTCTGGAGAATGTGGTAAAAAAATAAAATTTTATATATATATATATATAAAACCCCACAATAACTGGAATGAACAATAACTGGAATGAAGATATGTGAGGTGCTTGCACTGAGCATATCAAAAGGAATACAAAACACTATATTGAAGTGAAACATTTTAGTTTTACAAAACATTTTTGTACTTGGTATTACTCCCATGTATTTGACTTCATAAGGAATTTTGAGATTTTATTTAAGCTTTATTATGTCTTTTCTCACCATTTAACAAACTTTTATAATTAAATGTAGCTTTGATCAGTTCTCGGTGTTGATACTCTGAAAACTGAAAAAACCCCTGTTTCTTAGGAGATTTGACAACAGTTTGTATTATTTTTGAAAGCAATATAGAACAAAGTTTAGTTTTACAGTCCCCTAATAAACACAAAACAGCTAATAAGTCTTTTAAAACAAGCTGTCCATAAAATTAAAAAATACTTCAATAAACAAGAGGTAGTAACATTAAATAGGAAGTTTAATGTGCGTAGGAGCATAAAAAAAGATCAGAAAGAGAAGACCACCCTGAAAGCCAGATTTGACTGCTGACTTAATATACCCTTCTCTGCGTGGATAGATCTTATGTCAGAGTTTATAAACAAGACTATCTGAAGTTTTTAGACTGCATTCTTCTCTGTCTTAGAAACTTGATTGCAAAAAATTCAGGGTGGAGCGTCCCTAGCAAATCTGATGCAGTTTCTTTTAATGCTTTCGTTTTCTAAACTACTTGCAAACTTTCATGAGAATGAGCTGCTTTTTTGTCAGGCCTGTGTTCCCAGGTTTGAATATACATTATAGAAATTCTTCCCTATGTCACTTCTAAGCCTTCTAGACTTTTGTTGATAGCTCTAGTTCCAAGCCAAATTCAGGGTCTCCAAAGCCTGTTTTGTTCCTTGATACTGTAAGAAAATATTTAACTATTGTGTCAGCAATGTAGCAAATATCGGAGACTTTATAGGAGGGAAAATGTTTTTATTTTACAACAAAACTGATTTTTGTAGTTTGTACTTCTGCATTGAGCTGCTTGTAAGTACAAGTAGAGAGGAGTGTGAGACCAAGTAGTCTGTTCAGCTGTCTGGCCCCAGGATGTATGTGTCCTGGTTGTCTGTGCAGGATTTTGTACAATGATACATAACAGAAGGGATGCCAGTTACTGGATCCTCAGCAGCTGCTCAAGGCTGGTGGCCATTGTGGTTTTGGGTGCACCTTTTTGTATTGTTTAGGAGCTTGTAATTGACAAGCCCATCGGAGACAGTAGGTCTCTCCATCCTGTGGTACCTGTGTGGGTCATCAGGGCTTAATTGCCTGTCCTTTGTATTGGAACCTAAGTGTCTGGAGGAGCTACACAGAGATTTGGGATGGGGTCTCACCTAATCTGAGAGGTAGCAGCACTTGCCCTTTGTACAGTGTTGCTTCTGGCTCTCGTCATTTCCAGTCATTCTCCAAGCCAAGCCATTCTAAAATTTCTCAGTAGGGGGAACTTGTTGCCATAGCTGTCAGTAGGTAGGGCTGGGTGTTACTCTCTGGATTTCGGTCCCAACTCTCTCTTCTCCCTTTCTTGATCTTCCGAATTGTATTGAGAGGCATGAAATGTAAAAATATTGACTGAACATTCTGGAACATTGGGCAAATCAAGTAAAATCACATTTTGAGCAAACTGGAGGGTTGCATCTCACTGCTTCTGAATTTGTTTTTAACATTGCTGATAAATATCTGCTGCTGTTTTTAGGAGAATTCTTTGGGGTATTATGTATAACATTGCTGAAAGACATGTTCAAATCAAGTTTTATGCTAATGCAATTTTGTTTGGTGAAAGAAAAAAAATATATTGTTTTAGTAGTATCCTCTGTGAAGCTATGTCTCCCTGTGTTGTTACTGGTTCCAAAGATTTCAAACCAGAAGGTATCCTTAATGTCATCAAGGGTGACACCCACATGTAAAAAAAGTGAACAGTTTAACCAGTACCTCTTGTATTAATTCTTCAATTCCTGCAGAGCTAAAGCATAAAGGAGGCATTGTAGAGGAGTCTAGTTCTTTAGCCAGCAAGTCTCCTGTCTACTTTGTTAATTAGTTTGCAGCTTAAGTTAGAAGTTACTTAAAGTCCTTCTCCTCAGAATATTGTTTTGCCCAAAGTGAAATACATTAGTAGGATAGATCTGCTTTTAAATACACCATTAATGGGGGAAAATTCATCAGAAGCAACCTATGATTTGTGTAACTACTGATAGGAAGCTCACCAGTGCATGCAGGGCTGTAGGAAGTATAATCCTCTCTACAAGACCTTTGTATAAAGTGTTTCTCCATGGGCTGGCTCAGAAGAAATGCTGTTGTACCTAGTGTGGAAATGAGGCTTTCAGCCTCTTATTTTCTGTTGATGTATGATGTTAGTATCCATAAAAGAAATAAGAGTTTTCAATTAAACATGACCTAAATTTAGGTATACATCACTGGTATGTAATATGTAGTCTCTCTGATCCACAGCTAGTATTTTTTTTTTCTTTTATTGTTTAACTGTTTTACCATCTGGGATTATTTCAGAACTATATGAAGCAGTCTGTTGCAAGAATTAGCAAGGATGAAATTAATGTCAAAATCAATGTCAAATTTCACCTCAGGATAAAAAAATAGATGTGTGAATCTATATGCACACACACAAAAAATTCCAAATGCTCTTAGTTTTCTTAAAAATCTATATCTAGTTTCCCATCTAGATTGTTTTTGTATTTGTACACAATTATTGGCTGAATAGTCAATATCATGCCACTAGAAATCATGTTAAATAGTAAAAATATAAATCAAAGTATCAGTAACAATTTATTTTCTGGGTTTTTTTTGTGTTTATATCAAGTCTTCCGCTTTTTATTCGTAGCCATGATATCTGACATTATAATCCCATATTAATGAAACCCGAGTGTGACAAAACACTTAAGAGCATGAGTTTTTTAGAAGCAATCCATCAATACGGCAAGTTTAGTAGTAGCAGAATGGCTACAGAATAGAGTTTTTTAACAGGTGGGGAAATGTGCAAATTGTGATTTAGGATTTCTTTCTGCCTTTATTCTTTGCATTCTATGTCTTGATGTCTGTATTTTGGCTGTCTTTAAGTATTTATTTAGATATTTATTTAGGTTCTGCAAGTACTTGTGCAGTTTGAGTCATATAGTTTGTACCATTTAATTTGTTCATGTGTAAGAGTTTTTGCTAGATGGCACCTGTATTTTTTTCCTTTGCCAAAATGCTAACTATGACAGAGAAATGAGCGGAGGGGGGTTCTTGCTAACTTAGTCTTGCAGAAGATTGTCTGCAACAAACGAACATGATTAACTGCTCCTCCTATTAATTTTCATGGTATGGGAAAAACAAAACCTGATGATGTGCCTATTTAAATATTGGTTTGGTTTTGTGTAAAATTAATCTTGGAGGGTTCTATGGTCAGCAAGGTTACCAAGGTTAGGTTAGGAAGGTCCAGTTAAGCTGGGCGTTGCTGAAGGGCATGTGAATGGTTTGCAGTTATTCCAGATCCTGTAGAGTAGATGTCTCTGTCTCAAGCTCTGCAAAGTGAATCAAAGGAGAGGATGGGGCTGTAACTTTACAAGGAGGACACTAATTTTGCTTGTTGCAGCATTTGCCACTATTGTGTTAATCTATAATAGTCATGTATGTGCTTTAATTTCTATTGCAAGGAGCCAGGGCAGAAGAGGGAGACTTTGTGTATGGAGAGGAGGGACATATGGATGTGCCTTTATATGCTGTGGTTCATGAGGCATACTGACCATAGCTCCTCAAATGGCAGCGCTGAGATATTCTGGGCTTTCTTCCTGAGAGAGGAGGTGGTTACAGCCATGTCTTTTTCCTCAATCTTTTTTCCCCTTCTGGATCAATTGTCACTGTTTTCCTGAACACCTGTTTGTGGTGAGGTCTTCAGGGAGGACACTCTTGTTCTCTCTGCATTATACCTAGTGCCACAGAGGCCTCTTACTGAAGGTAGACTCTCTGATAATAGAAATGGACTTTCTTCTTCAAGATGGCTTTACCTTTAATCCTGACAGTATAGTGGTCCCTTGATCTTTTATGCTAGAAATATAGTAGCACAGATAGACCCATTTTTAATTTGACAAAAAGTAGAAATTACTGAATGTGCACACAATGGCCAAGTTCAGATCCCTAAAGTCAGACTAACTTCTATTTTTAACCATGTGAAGTAGAACTGTGTTAACATAAGCAGAGTGGGGCTTTTGTCTTTAGTATCACAAGAACTAGTTAGAGGTCTTTATAGAATTTACTTCAATTCAGGTGTTCCCATTTGTCAAGAAGCTGTAAAATTAGGACACATCCCATCTATCACTTACTGGGGAGCAGAAGGGAAGGAGAGAGCTGTGCTCTGCATGGAAGGTTACTGCAGGTGGCTTGTGGCAGTGTTGCCAAACATGGGAGGATCTATAGATCAAAAGGGTGTTGAAGACAAGTTATACAGGGTGTGCATATTTTCAAGGATGTTTGCCTCAGATTGCTTTCAGCTGGGATTTGTGCACTGAATGGTTATATGCAGACACAGAGCATTAGGTGTGATACTGGTGCGTGTCTTCCCAGCTAAACTTCCTTTGGAATGAATCTCGCTGTGAGATTGTTCAATGATGCAGACCAAAGTGGAGATCAGACCTCCTTTGAAAGCCCACTCCCTTCTGAACTTAAAAAAAGGTATCTCTGCTAGGTGTACCCAAAGTATGATCAGCTATGTAATGTTCGGCCCTGTCTATAGGGTCTGACTGTCCTTTGCTCAGCCCTGCCAAGAGCTCCTGCTGCCCTGTCCAGGACCCCATTTCAGCCTACCAAAGCCTCCCATGTCCCAGGACACCATGTCAGCCTCTGCCTCAGCAGCCCTGAAGCAGGGCTGGTCTCCAGCTCCTGCCTGCCCTACCCAGATAAGAGCCCTGGTGAGCTAAGCCCATGTTGTAGCTTGGTGTGCCCTATAACTAGGGAGGTGCCTGGGGCTGCCCCAGTGCCCCTATCTATCTGCCCTGCTCCTGGCTTGGGGTGGGACCGGCCCTAACCTGCTACTAGGGCAGCCCCTGCAGTGCCCTGACAGAAGAAAGGTTATTTTCAGGCCTTTGTGTATGTTGGGGAGGAACCCCAGCTATTGCAGACAGGTATTCATGCATTTGGACTCCCAAAAAACACCTTTGGCCCTCTCTTGTTGAGAAGAACCTATGTGTTTAGCAACTTCTGGAAAATGAGGCTGCTCTTTGTTTCAGTGCCCAAACACAGATTTATGCCCTAGATTCCTCAGCTGATTTTGGTGCTCCATTACTTTTCCTTGTAACAACAGCCCTGGTTTGTTTTATATTTGAAAAATACTGGTTTTGATCTCCTGGTGTGCTCACTTCCTCACTTCTGTTCCCAGTGCCTGTTACACTGCAGCAAGCTTCTGTGTGGCTTAACTTGTGTATTTGGTGAGATTCAAGTATTTTCAGTTTTCCTCCTTCTTCTGGCCCCCTCTGAAAGGGGAGAAGATGAGCCAGTTATCTCTAGGAGTGGGCTTTCTCTTTTTTGCCTCTAGCTGTTGTTTTCCTGTGGATTTCATAAGTCAGCTTTTGCTATTTGGTGTGCTGCTGTTTCACCACGGATAAGGCCTTATTTTGTGTATGTTTTGGGTAGTTGTGCATTTTTCAGTTTGTTGGCCAAAATGTTTGGGATCCATCTGATTCTTAAGCAACTCTTTCACTTGCACTGATCAAAAGAAAGCACAGATGGCTTATGAATTAGAAAACAGCAATACGTTTACTTTGCCCTTCACTATTCCAAAACCACAGAACAGTGGTACGTCCTGTCTTATATGCTCTAAACCAACATAACGTGAGCTGGTGTGCAATGAGTTTGAGGGAGCAGACATTCTTCTGACATGGAGGCTGGAAATCAAGTATTTAATCGATGGAAGTGGGTTTTCTACCCTGGAAATATTGACATTCTCAATTACAGTGGCAACATCAAAGCTTTCTGCGTGAAGCTTTAGTTAGCCCTTGAAACATATGGTGGAATATTCTTGTGCTGCTGCTGCTCTACTGTGGTGTATTGGATTTGCACTTGCATCATTTTCTTCCATTAGTTAGGCTCACCCTACTTCACCTTTCCAATTTATTGGAACTTGACTGTTCATTGTGAATTGACTCAGGAATGCAGAGCCATACTCTGTAGCCAACATATGGCCTGAAGTTAATAAATTTAAATGCATGAAGTAGAGTAAATTAGAACTAGTATGTTAATGTTGATAGCTTTTACCACAAAACTCTTAGTACGTCTGTCTTGGAGATTTTGAATTTTTTTTTTTTTTTTAAGATGTTCTTCATGCACATCATATTGCATGTACTCATGGTATCACAGTTTTTTCCTTAAGGGTTCTTAATGGGAAAAGGTGAGGTTTTGTACAAATGAAAGCTTTACATTCACTGAAATGGAAATGATACAATTTCACCTCCTAGTGAAGACCTTTGCTGACATTCTCATAAACAGTAAGAGGAAAAAATGGAGAAGGTTGGGATGTGGCTGAGAGAAAAGCTCTTTCCTTCCTTAGAAGCAGGAAATTCCTTCCGCCCTCCCTCCCCTCTCATACTGGCAAAATGTATGGGTAGTAGTGTATGTGCAGGCAAACCTTTTGTAAGTCACCATCTGTTTAGGTGCATGATTAAAAAAACCCATCATCTCAGACCTGAGTGTGCTTTCACTATGTGTATTCATTTTATTCATGAAAAAAAAAAAAGTGAGAGGCCCAGTTTACCTACAGGTATATTATCTGAATTTATTGATCTCTCCTTGGATTGGCTTGGAAAGAATATTGTATTGTCCCTGTGTATTGACTGATGAGTTAAGGATACAATTTTATTGCCATTACCATCTAAAGGTAGCTGTTGGTTTAACTTGCGGTGGTCTGAGTTTCACCTCCAAATTTCTCCATTTAAACTGGGGAAATTTTAGCACTTTTGCCATCCAGTGTTTGCAGGGTGGTTTGGATAATTCCTGTAGAAAGCTATGAACCTCTCCTGACCAATATTAAGATCTCACTTCTCTTTACTCAACACAATGGAACAGCCATAGTTGCATGTCATTTCTCCTAGTTTTTATTGATGCCAGTCCCTAGGGCTGCCATTGACTTGAATGGGAGCAAGACAGGCACCTTTGCTGACCCTCTTTTCTGTTCTCACCTTCCTTCAAGAGATGCAGTGATCAGGCCTCAATATTTTATTTTGTTCTGAAAGGGATGGAGATGGAGGCGACTGCTGTAGCACCCCTCTGTGGAGGGAGCAGGAAGGTGATTGGGGTCAAGGATCAGACACCAGCTGAAAGAGTACC
>JANIJG010003899.1:47989-59793 GCA_024611175.1 Megaceryle torquata | reverse complement strand
TTGAAGAAGCCCTTCTTATTCTCTTTTACTTCATTTGCCAATTTAAGTTCTAAGAGGGCTTTGGCCTTCCTTGTTTCTTTCCTACATGACCTGACTACATCTCTATAACTCTCCCGACAAGTCCTTTTTTTCTATGAACTGTATGCTTCTCTCTTCCTTGAAATCTCCTTCAGAAGTTCCCTGCTCATCCATGCAGGTCTCCTAGCATGCCTTCCTGATTTTTTTCTCAATGGTATACATCTATCCTGAGCCTGGAGCAATGCTATGTTCATTTAGAACCCAAAAACAGTCCACCTTTTTTATTCCTCCAGATATATCCCTAAAGGCATTAACAGTTTGTGCTGTCGGAGCAAACATCTGCATATGAAGTTATGCATATGCATATTTTTGCTTGTGATTAGAAGTGTCTCAGCCCTTGTAAAATAACTAAATTTTTTGTTTCTGTCATTCCTCTGACAGGAAGTTCCACAAGCTTGCTCCTCCGTATGTCAGGAGTATGCTTTGAATGTTAATATAATTATGTGGAAATATCAGCTCTTTAGTTTGTTTTTTTTTCCACCTTGTTTTTGGTGTTTGAGGAAGGACTACTTTTTCTTTGCACATATAAAATTCTTGCTGGATCAAAAAGCGACCTGGTTTTCAAACTGCATGAGTCTATCTGCCACACAAATGAGCCTCAGAAATTTACATTCCATGATGCAGAAGCAATATGTCCATACTTCTCCCTGTGTCAGATCCCAGTGTTTCATGCTGGGATGGATGTTCCCTACCAGTGCTTACTAACAGTCCAATTACTGATAAATATACTGTACTGGTGATAAAATCACAGTACTACTTTCCTTTTTTTTTTTTTTTCCAAGCCAATGAATAAAGTGGAGTCATTTTAACTTACTTTCAAAGGTTTATTTTTCTTATTTTCCATGAAACTTTATGTGTTTTTTCTTGATTTTAAGTACATCTATTCTTGAAACTCTTATGCACAGGGTTGCTTGCTGAAACATATGGAACATCTGCCATTTTTATTTACTATAGATTAAACTTTCCATCCTATTATACTGAAGAGCTATAACAGGTAATCTGTTATTCATGGTTGGGAACCCCTCTGTGAAGTTTACTAACTAAAATCCTCATTTTATAGCTCAGAAAACATAACCTTAGAAAGCTGGAGTGGCTTTCCCAAGATTGCACTGAGAGGCAGTGGCTCCGTATCCCTGTGAGTTGTTCCCCTTCATCTGCTTGTTGTTGGGGAACTGAGCGCTGTCCCGTGGGACCCAGCAGAGCACAGCTCCCTGCTCACTGTGCATGCAGTATGCCACTCTTAGCAATTATGTCAATAAATTTTCCAGACTTTCAAGTTACTTTGTTTTACTGGCTTTATTCACATTTGCCTCATAATCACAATAACAGGACAGGTGTGCTGCTTTTCTCGGCAGTGATCCTGGTCCCCACTGGAGCCAGCTCCCCGGCCTTTGACCTCCGAGTTTATCCACTCAGGAAACCAGTTTACTGCCTTGCAAAACAGCACACCCCTATGATTAGCACTTAATTACAGTGAAGCCAGTAGCAGCTCTGTTAAAGTTAAGTTGACTTTTTGTATATGGATCATATTTTTGCATGTGTTTAAGTTTCTGGCAATCAGGTTACCTCATGTTGAGAGCCTACAGACAAATGCATTTTATTACTTGTTACATGCATCTGTATATGTTAGCTACAGAAAAATCATGACAGCAATTCAGTTGACTTAGCTTGTTTTTTCTCCTTCTAACATTTAAAAAAATATACAAGGCACCTCAATTCATAGTCCTATTTAGGCACTACTCGAACAAAACTGTGTGTGCTTTAATCTGCCAGGCAGACAATTATCATCACTTTACAACCTTAATGCAAACTCAAAGGGCCCTTAAGAAAAACACCTATGTCAGTCAGAACTTTGAATCAGATATCCTTTGCTCAGTCCATGATCTCAGTCAAGATATAAGCATCACAAAGTTAAATAATAATAAAAAAAACCTGCTAGAAACTCTGAAAGTAGAAATCTTAGTAATCTTTTAAAGTGTTTTGGAAATGTCTAATACAACTCATATAGAAAAGTTAAAAAGCTACTAATGAGCATTTCAAATCCGTTTTCCCAAAGTATCAACTCTAATTTCTGTTCTTTTGAAAGAAATTTGCAACATTATGAATTAAGATCTGACAAAAATATCTCAGGGGTAGCAATAAAATAATGATACTGTAGCCTCCAGTTTATATTACATTACCAAAAAGAATGAAAAAAATATTGTTGCCCCAGAGAGACTTGGAAGACTTTCAGATACAGTAGAGCTGGGTGTGACATGAGAAGATAGATAGATTAGACTGATAGGACTTGAACTGGTTAAGAAACTTCTGGGTATTCATCTATCCAGTGTAATATCCACTCTGCTGATTGAAGGCTCTACAACTCATAATGAGTTCATATCATAAGACTCATTCCATAGCATGATAACTTCTTAAAAGTTATTCCATTCTGTGGTAATTTTTAAGGATAGATGCTCAGTTGTTTAAGTGTTTCTGAAGCAAACAGATAACATATCTGCAAGTTTAGCAGATTTATATCTTTCCTCAGAATGAAAGAATCTTGAATACAGAGTTACATCCCTCATAGTCATTGTTCTTCTGTGGAATAGCAACAGTATTTTTTAATCATTGTTCCAGATTTCAGATACAGCCCATTCTGCCATCACTACAAGGTGAGTCAAGCTGTCTAATGGTTCTGTTATTTTCGTACTACCCAGGCATGTACTGAGAGTCTAGTAGTTCAGTATCAACTCATCTCTTGGCTGAGACATCAAACTAAGATTCTGACCACTTATTGTAATTAAAAATCCCCATAAGCTTTTCACAAAGCATAGGTGCTCACCACAGTGTCCTGACAAAATTCCAGCTTTGCATAATTATATTCTTCTCGTATATAATATAATTATATGAAATAATTATATTCTGCCTGAAATCCCCATGAAGTTTCATTTGGATGTAGGATGCTTCTCATTTCCAATCTCAAGCTGTTGTGCAATGCTGCTGTCTGCTTAGAAATGTGAATCACAGACAGTTGATGGGGTTTTCTGTTTGTTTGTATCTTGTTTCAATATAACAATTTTTGGAATTTTTAAAACATTGCAAAATGGTTTAGTCAGACATCTTCAGAAATTCATTTGTTGTTGGATGAAGAATAATAGCACAAGTTAAGTTCTGAGAAAACTGCAAGATAGTTTTGAAATTTTTGCATGTAGCTTTTTTATTCTTTTCACCAACTGTAAATGGTTTGCGTGGCAAGGTTTTAGTAGCGGGGGGGCTACAGGGATGGATTCTGTGAGAAGATGTCAGAAGTTTCCCTTGTGTCTGACAGTGCCAATACCAGCTGCTGGCCAATACTGAGCCCATCAGTGACAGTGGTAGCTCCTCTGTGATAACATATTTAGAAGGGGGAAAAAAATTCCTGCACAAATGCAGCCGTAAGAGGTGAGAATATATGAGAGAAACAACTCTGTAGACACCAAATCAGTGAAGAAGGAGCGGAGGAAGTGCTCAAGGTGCCAGAGCAGAGATTTCCCTGAAGCCTGTGGTGAAAACCATGGTGAGGTAGGCTGTCCTTCTGCAGCCCATGGAGGACCCCACACTAAACCAGGTGGGTGTGCCTGAAAGAGGCTGTGGGATGCCTGTGCTGGAGCAAGCTCCTGGTAGGAGTTGTGATGGAATGGTGCGAGGACCCCATGCTGGAGCAGGCTTGTTGGCAGGACTTGTGACCCCATGGGGGACCTGTGCTGGGACAGTCTGTTCCTGAAGGACTACACCCTGAGGTAAGGACCCATGCTGGAGCAGTTAATGAAGAACTGTAGCCCATGGGAAGGACTCACATTGGAGAAGTTTGTTGGGGACTGTCTCCTGGGGGAATGATCTCATCTGGAGCAGGGGAAGACAGTGGGAAGTTTTCCCTCTAAGGAGAAAGGAGCAGAAGAAACATGTGATAAACTGACCACAGGCCCCATTCCTTGTACCCCTGCACTTCTGGAGGGGAGGAGAGGGAAAAATCAAGAGGAAGATGGGCCTGAGAAGAAGGGAAGGGTTGGGGGAAGGTGTGTTAAGATTAAGTATTTATTTGCCATTACCCTATTCTTATTTGATTAGTAATTTATTAAACTGTTTTCCCCGAGTTGAGTCTGTTTTGCCCATGACAGTAATTGGTGAGTGATCTCCCTGTCCTTATTTTGAGCCATGATCCTTTTGTTATATTATTGCTTCATTGTGCAGCTAAGAAGCGGAGCAATATAGTGGCTTTGGTGGGCAGCTGGTGTCAACCCATCACACTAACTCCAATTTTTCCTCAGAGACAAATAGAGTAACTTCATATTTGTAGTTTGCTTATCATCATGAACAGATTTTGAGGACAATGTAGGATTGATCCTGCAGGATTTTTATAGGTGTTCTAGCAAGCTACAATTTTATTTTATCTGCCAATTCAGTGCATGGTAGGCAATAAGCTAAAATAATTTCATTTTACCTTTCTCCACACTGTAGGTATGGTTTCGTATCATTAATGCAAATCCATGAAGGTCCACTTAAAATGGCAAGTGAACTCAAATGACATATTGCTGTGTCATTTCTGGAAATGACAATACAATTTCAAGAAGAAACAGAGCAATGCATGTGAGACAAATTAAACTGAAGCAATATGATCTCTGTGGGGTATTACCATGCTGCTACTATGATATCACATGAAAAACAAAAGCAGAGCAAGTCAAGAAAGGAGGGACAAAGGAATATAAAGCTAAAAGTAAAAAAAAAATCAATGCAAAACCAAGCAGATGAGATCACAAGGGAATAATACAAGTGTTGCTGCATGTTATACTAACATTCAAATTAAAACGCAAATAAAATGTCAACAAATCCTACTTGAGAGATTAACTTTTTTGTTCCTTTTTTGTATGCATGTACATGGTTCAATAAAGTGGTTATCACCATCCTCTTTACTTTCATAGTGCTTTCTACTCTGAATCACAACCATTACTTTCTGCAAGACATGATCTCTGATTTGAGCTCCTTGCAAACTGGTTGAAAAGACCTAACTCTAATGATGAAACCCAATACAACAGATACATTGTTCAATACAGTCCTGAGAGTGAAATCTGTAGGTAGTGCTGCAGAACATGCACAAACCAAGAAATGTAATCCCAAGGCACAGGGGTTACTGCTCTGTGACTCACAGGGTAGACGTGTTCCACACTTGGTCTACAGCAGTCACCAGAACACTATGATAGACAGCATATTCATTGGGGAACACCATACACAAGGTGAAGAAACCCATAGCCTGAAGTTTGCAGAATATCCATAGAAAAAAATATTAGGTCCATGGCCTTTGCAATGGCATTACTTGCATGTGTAAAATGGACCTAACTGAGAAGGAATCAGACTTCATCTATCTATCTATCTATCTATCTATCTATCTATCTATCTATCTATCTATCTATCTATCTATCTATCTATCTTTTTTGCTTAGGTAGCTTTGGACCTAAGTACCTAAACTTTCAGACTCTAGTACCACAGCATTCATTTGTCCTTACAGTACCTATGAAGTAGGAAAGAGCTGTATCATTTATCATGAGGCACCAATGTGCCAGGATTTAAAGAAATATTTATATAAAAGAGACATTTATTAGAATTAAAAAAAAAAACCAACCCACATCACTGTGTAATTCCCACTGCTTTCAGTGCTTTCAGACTGTTGCAATGCAGTACTACTAAATCAGTACCTAAAAAAATTGGTCACTGTTACATTTTCCAACAGTAGTTCCAAATTCTCTATAGGAGGTATAACAATAAACTTTGATTTCTCCATCCTTGCCCACTGCTGAAGAAGTAAAAGCTCTTGAGTTGAAATGGCCAAGGATACCAGCCAGGTGACATGAACTGCAGCTGAGCAGCACCTGGTGAGTATAGTGTGCTCAGGTGTAAATTAGCCTTCCAATTCATTACAATGTGTCACTTTTCCAAATTTTAAGAGATTTTCCAGGAGCTGGAGTGTTATTTTGCAACTTGGACTATTTTATGTTAATACTTTATTCATGGTGCATATTCCTGTGAAGTGCTTGAGCAGGCCAGTTACCCCTAATCGGATTTAGATATTGTCAAGCAAAGAGTTTCAGTGATTATCAGTTTGATGCTTCAAATCCCCAGGACAACCTCAGGCACCTAGGTGCTCTGTCCAATGCCTCGTGAGAGTAGGAGATTGATAGCCAGAAGGTTACTGTCTATGTGCTGTAACCATCTGGATAAATGAGGTAATTAATGCCTGAGAGTAGTGTCCAGCCCTTGGGCCGTGTGGCAGAGGTGGTCACATCCACTCCACACTAGGGACATGCATTCATGTTGTTCAGCTCTGTGACTCCTCTAGGTCTATGTGACATCCTTTTGGCTATAACATATAATTAGGCTAGTGTGATTGATTTTGAGTGAGAACATTATATGTGAGCACTGTATATCAAAGCAGTTCTTTAATGGCACACAATCATGTGTATATGGGACAGGAAAACTCAGGGGGATGGAAAGCTTACTGGGACAGGCTAGACCAGAAGGCATTAATTCAGGTGTGGTCATGTACATACCTATTAACAGGAGTGGTCTCTGGAATGAGCTGTTCCCAGAATCCCATTTAGGCTCTGTTTCAGAAGGGGCCACTTCATTCCAATAAGAAGTACAAGTGTGGGCATACATTTCTGCAATATAGATAGCCCAGATGCAAGATCCAAAAATACACGTGGGAGATATATTATTTTGCCATCTGGACAGATATTTTTCCTGTGTTCCAGGCTCTTGTTTAAATTCTAATCAGTGAGGAAAGTATAAAAGTATATGAACTATCAGCTAGATAAGCATTCCTTCATTTTATGCTCATATTCAGTCATTCGGTCTCTTTTTGCATCTCCCTAGCCCTTGTGGGGCTGATTCTTTCTACTCATTTGATCAAACTCTACAATAAGGGCTGGGATTATAGACTCTTTAAAAATATCAGTGTCTTCTACAGACACAGCAGTTACTTATAGTTATCACTTCATGGTCCATGAAGTCCTTGGAGGTAAAAAAGGGTTTGTGGGCTATTTTAATGAGATCTTACATATATACTTGATAAAAACTATCAACACAGTACTGAAAGACTCAGATTTCTTATGTAGGGATCTGCACTTTCATTGGAAATTTCTAGGGCATTGAAGTTCAAGACCTGTTGAAATCTAGTGAGAGAAGGGAAATTAGAAGATCTTCCTGCATACAAGTAATCTGAATTCTTCTCTCTTAAATTCCACTCAAATGTTCAAAGAGAATAAAATCTATTGCTTTCAGATTAAATCAGATCTGCACGTGAAATGGGGTATTTTAATATGCATTGCCCATACTTAGTTACCGGATTTTGTTTTGTTTTGTTTTCCATTTTATTTTATTACTACAGGCCTGATATCTCATAGTTTTGCTTTTAACTTGCTGCTGATGCTTTTTCTCTCTTTTATTTAATTCACATAACTCCTCTTGTGACTTTCACCCAGTGATGTTATTTTTTCTTCTGAAATCTCACCAGCTTTCTCCCTCACGTACTGATACGTTTGTGCATTCTATGTCATCTTTAATAGCCCTGCATAATGCTTAGACATCATCTGTCAGTTACATGTCAAATATACAGCAGACTTACTAAAACATAGCATTTTGGTGCTATATAAATGACATTTCCAAAGGAATATAAAGGGAGATAAATATATCCTGCTTAATGCATTTTCATCAATCTTACACAAGTGCTGTGATGAACAAAAATTCAAAATAAGATCATGGTTACTGTGCTTTAAACAACTTTAAAAGTCATAAAATAACTGTGCTTTTTCTGTTCAGTTTTCTGTACTGAATGCCTCAGAAAGATTTAATGTGTCTAATTAAAATAATTACAGAGAAAGTCTCTGTAACATTTACTAAAAGAAACAAAAATAATTGACTTAATCAGCTCTAAAATTCATATAAACAATTCCATCATTGAATTATTCCATTTGTTTCTTCAGACTTGCTGAATTTTGAAGATTCCTATGAACATCCATTTTTAACATTAGCCGATTTTTGATACTGTAATTCATAAATAAGTAACAAAGGGGACATGGTTTATTTCATATAAATTTATTCCAAATTTCCAAGAGGAAGCCAGCAGTCAAGATGTTTTGTTATCAAATACTTAACTTTTTATAGACACAATATTAGGGCTATATTTTAAATGACAAAGCTGGCATCAATGTTGAAAGAAGAAAGACACTTAAAAAAAAATGTTACTGCTGTAGCTTATATCTAGTACTTTTTTAAAAACAACTGATAGTTACTGGTATTTTTCTTCTTCCAACTGTGGAGTCAAAAAGCAGACATCTAGCAAGTGCAGGATGGCTACCTAAAAATATGTCTTCGTCAAGATCTACCTGCACAAAAGTCAAAGCCCTTTTAGAAGGGAATGGCCTTGGAAGTATGGAAATGAAATATTTAGGGATGTACACAGTTGCAGCACATTATAACTGACTGCTAGTTGTTATGAAAAGCAGGTTTCAGCTTTTGAATATAGGTATTCACATAGGACAGTTTCAATTTATTCTCTTAGTCAAGAAATAGAAAAATGCTATATGGCCCCCGTATCTAAAAAAACCTGAGCAACAGCACCAACTCTTAGTGCTCACATGAAACCACTCACAAACAGTCCACAAATAAAGCTTTTCTCATTAAGTTATTCATAGAAGTTATTGAACAAATACTTTTGAATAATTAATAAATTCAAGAAAATAAAAAACAGCTCATGGACAACTAACAAACAGGAAAATCTAAATTTGTAGAAATAAATTATTCACTGTGAATTATCTGATCAGATCTGGTGCTAAAATATAAGAAGCATTTCTCAGAGCATATGTAAGTGACAACAAAAAAGCCTATAGCAGATGGAAATGTGTATCTATGTAGAATTTACAAAACAGACTAGTTTAAGCATAAGAAGAAAGGTCCCTCATTTCCTTAGTACCAACTTTCATGACTAATATTAGAAGAATTAGATTCTATAGAAGCACAGTAAGTCAATAAACTTCTATCAAAATGTTTGGGGATGTTGCCATTCAAAGACAAATTCCTATTCTCAAAAGGCCAATCTTTAGGCTAAAGTTTAAGTTAATTTTATTCGATGAGACAAAAATAAATTTGAGTGAAACCAATTTGATCTAGTTCAGCATGATACATCAAAATATTCAATATAAATACTCTTTTGGATATCTAACTAGTAAGTGATGGATAGTTTGAGGAGGACCACCAATAGAATAAAGGCTGCAGCTTAACCTCTCTTCTCATTCCTTCTCATTCTCTCTCTCACTTAATATGGATCCATATCAGTTGAAAAGAGAACAAAGAACATGAACTGTAGCTGTACGAAATAGAGCTTAAAGAAATCTGAACACTTACAACCAAAATTGTAGCTTTGAAACTTTCTGTTACATATTCCAGGTAGCACATAAGATCCCTAGTTACTTTTTGTGTTTCTCAAGCAGTGGTAGCCCATGCATACTCCAAATCCCTGCCTTGAGAGAGCTGAACAGCTCACTACTTAGTTCCTGCTTAAGTTAAACCAAAATCCAAAATCACGCATTCCTCAATTCCCCCCACCCTGCTCCAGTTGCCTAGGGCTTTGATCTAGAAGATGTTATCAAGGCATACCTAACACATACCAACTGAATTGGGCTCTGAATAAAATGCAGTTGCTGCTGCTGCTGCTATTCTTTATGTAATATTCTTTGCTAGGGCAGTGGGAGACCTGAGGGAGAAATATTCCTGCTCTCTACTGATCTTTTTAATTAGGTGACCTGGATTCAGCTGAAGGAGGGTTCAACATCCATTTCTCCTTCTTCCTGAAGGTAAGACACTGATGAACTCAGGATAATGGGAAGTAAGACACCTTTCCTAGAAGTATCTACATGACCTTGTGCATGGATGAAAAGGGAAAGCTATCAGTCATGCCTCATGCTACAGCCTAGTGATGGTTGTCTTTCCTTACAGGAAAAAAATCTGAGTCTTCTGTGAGTGCCCAGTGTCCTCCCTGAATTTTATCTTGTCACTCCTCTTCTCTCTCTCTTTTTTTTTTTTCTTTTATTTTCTTTTATTACAAAAGAACTGTGCTCACTTTTCTTCACATGCTTTCAACCCATCAGGAGTCTTCAATTTTTAATTAATTTACTTTTTAACATTATAACATAATTTAAATGTGTTTGAAAATAAACCTTGTTGATTGAAATCCCCCCAACACTTTGGTAGGAATAGGGAGTGGATGGGTGCCTCCTGCATTGGACACAGATCCCATTCTGCCTGATGAATCCACATTGAGCAAAGATCCCAGGCAGCCCAATGGATCAGCTAGTTGGATTATTCAGGGGGTGCAACATTTTCTACATGCCTCATCTGTCCTTTTTTTTCTTCTCCTAAACACTTTATAGACTGAATTCTTAAGTACTTTCAGGGAATGTGGGGCATTTGAGTTTTCATAACCTGAGGCTGAGGAAGAACTAATGTGGTTGTTTCCCAGTGCCTGGGCAGTTCTGCTTACAACCCATGGCATCAATGTGGATAGCACCAGAAGCGTTTCACAAGGGTAGAGAATGGCACCTTGCCAAAGTACCACAGCTATGGATTGCTAGTGGATAACAGATCCTTCAACACCAATGAACACCATGTCTGAGGGGCTGATTCCTCATCTTCGCTGTTCCCTGAGTGGCTATCATGAACCACCCCAGCCTGCTGACTTCAGATGTTTCTCTATTGATTGCTGTAGATACCACTCTGATGGGTTTAACCTTAATCTAAAGGTTGGTATCTAGCACAAGGAAGATGATTCTTCTTACCTACAATATGGTGCCAGAGTATAAAAATAAAATCAAATACATGGCAAGTCTTGTTTTTCCCTCTACAAAATCACAAGCTTTTTGACTTGAAAAAGAATGGTAAACATTACGTCTCTAGGCATGCCTCACTTCAGAGATGCTTTTGGCTGGAAGTCAGGCTCAGGATTTGCCTTTGGGTGGAATATTTACATACTCTCAGCTCTACCCAGTAATATGCCAGTCAATTTAACCTCTTGTGCCTTGAAAAAATAGTTAATTGTGCAACACAAAGAATTCAAATACAGAACTGTGTGACATCTTCTTGACTGAACGTGTTGTGTGCAAGCCATGTCTACTTGCAATCTTGAAAATTTGGGTAGACAGATAATGTTGGAGTCTTGCAATAAGGTTAGCTTTGTGGTAAGAAGGCCATTTTTTCTCTCTATAAGAATAGTCAGGTTGTTTTTCTTGAAAATGTATTGACATTTGTTTTTGAATAAACAACTTCCAACTCTGTGACTTCTTAAGTTTAGTCTCTGTGGTGGTTTGACATTGGCTGGACACCAGGTGCCCACCAAGCCACTTTTATCACTTCCCACCCTCCTCTCAGCTGGACCAGGGGGAAGAAAAGAAGATGAAACTCTTGGATTAAGACAAAAGCAGTTTAATGAAGAAGCAAAGCAATGCTGCATGCAGAAGCAAAAGAAAACAAAGATTTATTCTCTACTTCCCATCAGCAGGCGATGTCTGGCCCTTTTTGGGAAGCAGGGCTCCAAAAGTGTAGTGGTTGCTCTGGAGGACAATCCGATGCCATACACACACCCCCCTTTTCCTAGCTTTTATAGTTCAGCTGACATCATATGGTATGGAATATCCCTTTGGTCAGTTTGGGTCAGCTGTCCC